>CATKHJ010477987.1:0-19148 GCA_949750685.1 Vernicia montana
CTGGTGCAGGGCTACCTGGATCCTGAATATTTCGTGACCCAACATGCAACTGAGAAAAGCGATGTTTATAGTTTTGGAGTGATAATGTTGGAGTTATTAACAGGTAGAAACCCAATAGATCATGGGATATATATTGTGAAATTGGTGAGGATGGCAATGGATAAGGCAAAATATTTATATAACCTTCATGACATCCTTGATCCTGCCATTTGCTCTAGCAGCAAACTTTCTGGTTTCGAAAAGTTTGTAGACCTGGCAATTATGTGCGTTGAAGAATTGGGTGCCAACAGGCCTACAATGGGTGAGGTGGCCAAAGAGATTGAGAACATACTCAAGCTGACTTGTCTGGAAAGTGATATTGAAATGGTATCAATTTCAACAAGTCAAGATGGATCAATTAAAAGGAGTTTTGATCGCCATTCTACAAATAAGTCCTTTGAGTACAGCACTGCAAGTTTTCCAGATTCTGGGATAGAGCTTCAGTAACAGGATTGCCTTACTTTGATTGAACATGTAAATTTTCTCTTATATTTTAGATTTCAAGCCTTATATGCTTTCAGGTTTGCTAATCTTGCTGTTTAAAGATCATTTGTTAGATATGCTATTAGTATGTGGAAAAACTTACTTACACTAGATGTATACATCTGGCCAATGTGATAATAAATGTGGCAAAAAGTTCAAGATTATTTCAATTAACATGGGAAAAAATAGTTTAAAATTGAAGTTTTGAACTTTTATGACTATAACAATAGTTGCTCTAACAGTAATGGCAAAGAGACCTATAAAAAACTCTTTAACAGATAAAACTTTGTATCAGAAACAATTCAAATCACATCATAAACAATAAACAGGCATTTAATAACTCTTTCATACATATAGTCTCAACTCATGAGTCCTGCTGCTGCAAATCTTGTATAATCTTCAATACATGGCTTCTCATAGTCATCTCCAAAGATGCATCAACATTACTTTCAATAGTAGACAACCAATCTCCATCATTTTCATGTGAATGGCAAATTTCCTTAGCAAAGGCCATAACATAAAGTCCACAATCATACCCATTTGTCTGTTCTGGTGTAATATTGCTCTCTATAAATCATTGAGAAGATACATACCCTCATTTTGCAACTTTGTTTTTCTTAATTTTACCACCTTTAGATGATGATGATGAAGATGAAGAACCTATGAAACCCTTTATAGACATACAGCTTCATGACGTAACAATGGTTTACTCCCTCCATACTATCAAAATGCAAAAGAGCATTCTTGCTTCTGTGATAAACAAGCAAGCTCCAATGAGTTCCAGTTTCACACCCATCAAGATCATCATTGTCGTTTACTGTAAAAAGAACCACATTCTTGCTCTGCAACTCAAGAGGTTCCACAAAATCTTGAATATTGCTATTGTCGTTTTGGGAATTAGCAAGCCAAAAAGACACACGAGGTGGCACAAGTTATTAGAAGACAAATAAGCGAAATGGAGTCCAATTATTTGATCGTTGAGGTAACAAGGTCCTTGCAGAAGGTCCAAATCGGAGACTTTTAAAACAATATCATTAAAACCCAAAATTCCTTATCTTCCATAACCCTCCAAAATTAACACAGAAGCAATCCAAAGCAATTCAAAACCACAATAATACATAATATATAGGACAAATAATAAGGTATAAAGGAACACAAATTCTAACAGGAATTAGAATCAATTTTATATTAGGATTAGGTTTTCTAGACTAAGATTTGAAGTAAATAAAATATAAAAACTCAAAATTTTCCATATGCTACTTGTTATTGTAGCTGTTCAGTTATTTCCATAATTTGCTATTCTCACAAAAAAAGAAAAAAACTTTTGTTGCTGAATACTTAATTTGCACTTTCTTTGTATAATTTCACTAATATAATCCAAGGCCAAAAGTGATGATGGAGATCTAGTTCATGAGTTTCCATTACAATGCTTAAATAAAAATTTTCCCATGTTATGTAAATGTTGGCTTTTCTTTCTCTTCCGTTTTTTTTTTTTTAAAAAAAAAAAATAGGCTCCGATTAGAATTCAAACTGGTGACTTCCCAACTTTAAAAATGATTCTAATTATACTACCAAATCAAAGTTGATAATGTAAAATGCTGGCTGCAAGTTGCAAATTAATCTAAGAGAGAGAGAGAGAGAGAATGATCCAGGGGAGTCTTGGACAGCAACTCTGCAACTGCAATATTTGACCAAGCTATAATAAGATAAATAAAGAATGCAAACCTAAATCAACAACAAAATAACTTCCAATCAAAAGAGAATAGCAAATGATTTCTTAAAGAGTTGAACAATGAGAAAAGGAGGCAAATGCAGAAAGATTCAAAAAGGATTAAAATAATTTTGTAATCAAGACCAAATCATATTGAAATTGAGAAAAAGAAGTAAATTATTTAAATATCATAAATAAAACCACATAAACCTGTCTCAGTTGTCTGCTGCAGATTCTTATTGACATGACTATTGTATCAAACATCTGATCTGAGGGAAACTTGATTATAGGAAGTAGTCGTTAGTGTTGACAATGTAAAAGACATTGCGCCTTTTCACACATCACAGAGATATGTATATGGCTAGTGGCTACAATTTTAACGAAGAAACTAAGAATTGGCAATTAGGTAGCGTTGTCTGGAAACTAGTTCTGTAATCAACATCATAAACTGAAAGAAAGAAATAGTAGCGAGGCCGCAAAGCTTTCTGCCCAAAACTCAGTTAACAGCAATCATAGATGGTTGTTTCTCCATTAATGGATCAAAGACAACGGATTTTCTTGCTGATTATGTACCTTCGAATTTTTGTTATAGCAGCAGTTACAGATCCTAATGACAGTAAGTTACTTCAGTTATCATTTTAACATCAAGGCACGACTAAATTTCAATATCATACTTGTTGAAATCAACTGCATGAACCCCATTTCCCTCTCAACTATGTTTTGATCAAATATCCATCATTTAAAAATCATGTCTCTGTGCAGTTCCATATGAAACCCCAAAATTTTATTTCAAATGAATAATCAAAACATAGTCTGTCCAGAAGGAACTTACATGAAATTATTGCATTTACAAGTACAATCCAGAATGAATAAATAGCCTTGCAGTCATTAATGTATCAACTTCGTATTGATAATCCCTTTCATACTTCTCCCTCTTTCCAAAGCATATATACTTAAAATTCATCAAATTCCTCAGCATCTGTATGAGCCTGCATCCATGTGTTTTATATTGGGAATTTGGTTTCCGTGTTTAAAACATAGTAACTAAAGTGTGATATCTGATGCAGACGCTGCTCTCTCTGCTGTCAAGGCTAACTGGCAGAACACACCACCCAATTGGATTGGTTCTGATCCATGTGGGAGTGCTTGGGAAGGAATACGATGCTCCAATTCACGTATCACCACTATGTAACACACAGTTAACTATTTTGCATTGTCACATTCATTAGCCTGTTCATCTCTTTATCTAGTTCTTGTCGTTGTCGCTAACATCAACACTTTGCCATTTTCAGAGTATTATCAGGCATGGGTTTGGCAGGAACGCTGACTGCAGATATTGGGAATTTACCTGAGCTACAGAATCTGTAGGTTCTCTTTGCCCTTTGCATCTCCTCCATACCATCACTAGGTGCTTGACAATCCAGTTAGGAGTTCCTTCTGTTTCTCCAATGTTCTTTTACCATGACAATAAGATCATAGCAGACTACACTCCTCAGTGAGTTTGACACCAGTGAGGGAGCACATATAGACTCCTGTTACAATGGATTGTCATAAATCAGCAAGAGAAGGGATTTGTGCTTAATTTCTATGTGCATGTGCATACCTTAAACATATTCTGTACAAATACTATATACTGTAATATTGTATCGATATACATACATGTATATGCATATGCATACCTACTATTTATCACAGCATCCATGAACAATCTATTATGCTTTAGAAATAAACAAAGCAGAAGAGCTCGTAGCATTTTGCTGTAGCCTCCTTAATATCATGTAAAACTTGAATAATCAACCAGAGAATTTGAAGCATTTGAAGTGACTATATTTACACATACAATTCCCTGATTATTGGATCCTATATGTAGGGATTTATCGCAAAACAAAGGTTTGACAGGATCTCTTCCACCAGCAATTGGAAATTTGAAGAACCTTTTATACTTGTAAGAAAATAGCTAATATTCTAATTTATGGAGGTACAAACTTATGTTTCATCTACTAATTTTCCTTGCATGCCAGATCCCTGGTTGGTTGCAGTTTTATTGGGCCAATTCCCAACACAATAGGATCTCTAACACAGCTAATCTCATTGTAAGGATTTTTATATTGGCATTCTTCATTCTATTATTATATATGGAGGTCAGATACAACCATGTAATTATCCCTTTCAATTACTAAGAAAATAAAATTTAGGAGTGAATTTTTTAACTTTTTCTTGTTCAGAAGACCTATGCAAATTGATGTATAAAATTTGATACTCCATTGTAACTACCAATGTTTTATATTTTTTTAATTTCTTCACAGATCTTTAGCTTCTAACAATTTCAATGGAGAAATACCACCCTCTGTTGGCAATCTGATTAATCTTTATTGGCTGGATGTAACTGACAACAAGCTCACAGGAACAATTCCAATCTCTAATGGGACTTCACCTGGTCTAGATTTGCTCATAAATACAGCACACTTGTATGTATATTTGCTCATTTCTTCATTTTATAGTTCCCTATTTTCTACAAACAAAATAATTGATGATTTGAGCATTATTTGCAGTCATCTTGGACAAAATCAGTTCACAGGAGCAATTCCACCTAAACTTTTCAGCTCAAACATGAAATTGATACATGTGTAAGTTCTGGTGAATTCACTGTATACACGATCAAGTAGCTAATTTGCACACGGCTAGATGAAATGTACAAATATGAGTATGCCTTCCTTACAATGCATGCATTGTTTTCTTACATATATGAACAGCACAAAAATGAAATAAGGCAGCAATTTCATACCTGCTAAATAATTAAGGATATCGAAACAATACGCTAGAAACTCTCCAGGTTGCACTCTGTGCCATCCTTAGAGCTTGTGTACCAGAGAGAGTGTAGTAGTACAGGAGCTAAGAAATTTTCTCAGGCTGCAGAGTACACGTGCTCAGATTTCAGTCATCAGCTCCCTTTAATGAGAATACTAAAGGTTAGGACCATATGTAGCTTAACCGATGGACTACCACTTCTGGTGGTCTAACTATTATTAAAAGTTTTTAATGAGTGATTCAGTTCACAACCTTGTACCCATACCTGTTCAACAAAAAAGAGAAAACAGTGTTAAAAAGAAAAGCTAATTTTTACTTACTATATAAGAACAAAGATGAAATTGCAATCAGGTTCTGCTGTCGTCCAAAATTTCAGAAGCTCCTGGTGATGACTTACAAAGAAGAACAACAAAGTAGAGCAACTTTAACCATAACCAAATCCCTTAAATGCATAGCAGAATCTACAGAATTATAAATGAAGAAACTGCTTAATGGTTAATGAATTGCCTTCAGAATTCATGGCCTTCATTCATCTTTTCCAGAAACTGGAATCAGAAAGCATCCTCCTTTCTGCAACTTCTGGCAAGAAATATCTAGTTTGTAGAAGTGAACTAGTTGCACATGGACATGGGAAGTCTAGACGAATTAAATCTTAGCGACACTAGCAAATATCCCCTGATAATTAATGCATTGATCTGAGAGTAGCTGACGGAAAAGTTTCTATCTTTCAATAGATCGCCCCACACCTCAAATGAGCTTATTTAAGGCAATGCCACTCAGAATCACCAAGTTCTTGCCCTTCATTGCTTACTTTTGCTAGCATTTGTTCAGAAATGACGAGTTTTTTCTTTGGATAACATAAAGCATCACAGAGAAATGATAACTAGGGTTAGAGTTCATATAATTTATAAAGAAACATGATGCTGATAAACAGCAAAAGACATGATGTTTTGATAGTGGTCGGTAAAGTATGGCCTTGAAATCTTAACAATTGAAAAAAAATACATAACATTGTCACATTAGTATTTCTAATTAGAAAGATGGTACATTTTCCTCCAGAGTAAGTCATAACATTTGGAATGCTATAATTAAAATGATAGGCCTCAGTTTCTTTCAATTTAGCCAAGTCTATTCAGTTTGCATTTCTTAATCCTGAATATGTTTCTTCGAAAACAGAGAGATTAAGCAAATAAGTGCATAAAATTATTCACCTGATCTACTATCTTAGACATTCAGGAAGCATCATAAGTATCCAAAAACTCGGACATTATGACAAGCTGGAACAAGTTCACTAACGCTTTTGAATATATGACATTAAGCAGGCTTTTAGACAGTAATCAACTAAGTGGCAGCATCCCTTCCACACTAGAACTTGTAGAATCACTGGAACTGATGTAAGTATTCTGATCACATATGAAAAAGTTTCAGACTACGTTCCTTGCTGACCACGGGTTATCCACGACACTGAAATATTCTTTTTTTGTCCTTGGAAACAGACGCCTGGATAGGAATTCATTAAGTGGATCTATTCTCGTGAACTTCACAGGCCTAACAAATATGAGCCAACTGTAAGAACACAGACAAAAGTTAACAATTTTCATTCTCTACGCTAGCCCCTGAGAATTTGATCTCCCATGCTTTCTCAAGAATAACTTCAGTTATTTATTCTCAGATACTTGTCCAACAATAAACTGACTGGCCCCATGCCTGACCTTGGAGGCATGAACCTCCTCACCTATGTGTAAGTAGCCATGATTCTGCAAAAACCAGCTGTAAATACCTGAAGTGGATTCTGATTAGTAGAAGAGTTATTCAAGTTTTTTTATTATACACCAGAACGATTGTGTGACAACACTCTGAAATCCATGTTTGCCTAGCAGGGACATCAGCAATAACAATTTTGATGCATCACTGATTCCACAATGGTTCTCAAGCCTACAATCCTTAACTTCATTGTATCTCTCTCTCTCTCTCTCTTTCTCTCTCTCTTTCTCACTCTCTCCCACATGCATGCACACGCACAACTCAACTCAGAAAAGCAATACGAGATGGCAGACAGAACAATAAGTACAGATCGTAAACTAATATAATCAGCAAAACTTTTACTGGCAGAATAATGGAGCGCACACAACTGGAAGGGCCAATACCAGACAACCTCTTTAGTGTTGCTCAATTACAATCAGTGTGAGTATCAGCTTCATCTCCAGTAGCACCACATTCCAATTATAGTATAATGAGGAAATCAACTGCAACAAAACCGTGAAAAATCTTAGAGTTACACGTGTTAAACTGAAAGCTGATTAATAAGATTTATGGTAACAGTGTACTAAGTAACAACCAGCTAAATGGCACCTTGGACATTGGCACCAACTATGGCAGGCAACTGGAACTCATTGATTTGCAGAATAATTCCATAACTGAGTTTGCACAAGGTTCAGGATACAATAGAACATTAATGTGAGTGACATTCCTCGAATCATTTTCCATTTTATCTCCAAAACAATCTCAGTACTTGTAGCTTGATTATACTAGGCCTTTGCATACAAATTTGCTAGACCATGTAAATTGGTTCCATCAAAATTTAGTATTCTAAGGTGTAATATTTCTTGATAGCTAGTCATTTGAGGTGTAATCTGTACAAATTTCTTCAGGCTTCAGGGAAATCCATTTTGTGCAGAGACAGGATCATCAGAAAACTACTGCTCCGTTCTGCAACAGCCAAATTATTCATATTCTACGCCACCAAACAACTGTGTTCAATATGACTGCAATTCAAATCAAATTTGCAGTCCCAACTGTAAATGTGCATATCCAATCACAGGAACCTTACATTTCAGATCCTTTTCCTTCTCTGACTTGGGAAATCCAAGCTACTACATTTCTCTACAAACCTCAATGATGGATGCCTTTCAGTCTAATCAACTTCCTGTAGATTCAATTACTCTGAGCAACCCAATCAAGGACGTGTATGATTACCTTGACTTGAGGCTGGAAGTCTTTCCATCTAATAGCGATCTTTTCAATAGAACAGGATTTTCCATGATTACATCTCAGCTGAACAACCTAACCTTTTTCAAGCGTCCAAGTTCTTTCGGACCATTCTATTTCATTCTTGATAACAATGATTACTTTGCAGGTAACCTATATTCCACATTGAACTAAATTAGCTTTTGTTTATGCAATTTTTGGGGTCTCTGAATCAAAATTGAGAATGCCAATTCCAAGAAACTATTCTACAGTAGTATTACATTCAAGAGTTTCAACTTCCAACTAATTCAGAATTCAAATCACACCACAAAATTAGCCTACAAAGTAATTTGTTTGTCCATCTATCTGATGTAATGCATAAGTTATATGCAGGGCCAAACAAGTCATCAAATACTGGAATCATCATTGGAGCAGCAGTTGGTGGTTCCATTCTTGTGCTCCTATTACTCGTGGCCGGAGTTTATGCTTTCCGTCAAAGAAGAAAAGCTGAGAGAGCTATTCAATTAAGAGATCCTTTTGGTAATTGAAAAATCATGATTTTTCCAGTTTATGATATGAAACTCATTGGAATTACTCATTACTCCTTTCTTGTACGCATGCAGCATCATGGGATCAAAATGAAGGTGATGGAAGCCGTCCACAAATAAAGGGAGTGAGATGTTTCTCCTTCAAGGAGCTTAGAAAATGCACAAACAATTTTTCAGATGCCAATATAATTGGATTTGGGGGTTATGGGAAGGTCAGTTGATTCTTTTCTTTTTCTTCCACATTCACTTTGGAAATTATAAAAAAGAGGGAAGGATGGTTACATAATGGTAAATAATGGGATGGGAAAGAAAATGAAGCGTTTACTAGTAACCTTCCTCTTGTTTGGATTTGCCTTATAAAAGAAGGCACATGAAAGGAAAACAATGTAAAGCAAAAAATGACAATAACAGTCCTATTTAGATTTTCAAGAAAGAGGTTATGATTAGCAAAGTATACACACACACACACACAATGACACAAACACAAAATAAAAAATAAAATCCAATTTACTTGTGAGAGTTTTCATGAAAATGGGAGGAATGAGAGAGTGACCGATACCTTATTTAACCTCAATTCACCCTTCAAACAAGTTTAACCATTGAAGTTACTGCTTTTACCTTCCTTCATTCACCCTCTGCAAAATGTAATTAGGGTACTAGACACATCACCTAATACCACCTCTTAGAAAATGAAATCTCTTTTTGACCTAAAATTATTCCAATATGCATTGCTCAAATATCAGTTGCTGTGATTAAGGCTGTCACATGAGATTCACAGAGACAACATAAATAGCATATATACAGAGTATAGAACGAGAATTTTTACCTAGACACTACCACACTTTCAGACAGAAGGATTGGTAATCCTTACACCGAATATTAAAAAATGAAGATATGACCTTTTATTTTTTATTTTTATATTTATTGAGACCTAATCATTCTTTCTCATTCAATTATTGGCATCCAATTTACGACACATTCTCAGGTTTATAGAGGAATTCTCACTAATGGGATATTAGTTGCTATAAAAAGAGCTCAACAAGGATCGTTGCAGGGTAGTGTTGAGTTCAAAACTGAGATTGAGCTCCTACAAAGGGTTCATCACAAGAATCTTGTCAGCCTAGTGGGTTTCTGCTATGAGCTAGGCGAACAGATGTTGGTCTACGAGTATGTTTCAAATGGTACTCTAAAGGATAGCATTTCAGGTATTTCCATAATAGCTTTTTAAATGAGTAACAGTACTCATTGCTCACTTCATAAGAGTAAAAATAACATTGCTAGAAGATATTAGTTTTATGTAATTAAAATAACATTCACAAAAAAGCAAACAAGGGCATAACCAAAGACTTACATGATGCTGTCTCATGCCTTAATGGCAGAGAAAGATGTTGCATCATGAAGAAGATCATTACATTAGTTACCTACCTTTGCTCACATAGACCTGGTTCAAAATGCATCACATAATGAATGGTGTAATGTCTAAGAAAATCAGCAGAAAACGCTGAAAATGATAACTAGAATTTACAGGGGCGGTGACGGGGGAAAATGTATAACCTAAATATAGCGGAGTGGTAGGTTGCTTAAACTTTGATTTAAAAATGGATGATCCCAAATATGATTGAGACAAAAGATGTTCAAAACTAAGTTCAATAGGCATGAAACCTTTAATTACAAATGAGCCTATCAAGCCAACTTGCTATATTCCAACTTTACATAAAATGTTAATGAGATCCAGTACTAGATGAAGATAGTCTAGTTTTTCGCACAATCAATTCTAAAAGAAGTAGTTAACAAGTCTGTTGAGAAATGGTAGGGCAGAAAGCTCAAACTCAAGGTTCAGGTTCTGTAAAACTGAAAGTCTTAGGGCAAGCCACATCACACACAGCACAGGTTCTGGAATTAAACCTCAATAGACAGCCAATTTTCATTGAACTCAAACCCTTATATACATGAGAGTTTAGAATGGCCTTAACACAGCCCCATACCTCAGCCATAACTTAGCTTTTTCTAACCTAAAAGTAAGCTAACTTTCTACCTAATCCCACTGACAGACTTGCAGGAACAGCAAGGTCTTAACAGAAAGTTAAAACACTGAGTTCCCTCCAAAATACAAATATAAAAAGAGTATCTAAACAAAAATCACAGCACTCCAACAAAGTCAAGTAGGTTTTGCTCAATTTAAAAACCTACCAGGGGCTTCCTTACCAATTGCCAACCCCTTAATCCTTCTCTGATATAGAATCAGCAAAGTACAAACCAAATGAATTGTTATTAGGTAAGAAACCAACCCCAGTAAAAATAAAATAAAACTGAAAATGTGACACCCAACCTGTGAAGAGTTTTTAAATTACATGTATTTCATGTGCAAGTAGCTACATCAGAAAGTAAAAAAGACTTCTTTTATGGCAAATGTTACAGATTTTAATGCAATTCTTAGTTTTTTAGCTTAAAATGCACTAAATTCATGCAGGTAAGTCAGGCATCCAGTTAAGTTGGGCAAAGAGACTTAGAATAGCCCTTGACTCAGCAAGAGGTCTCGCTTATTTGCATGAGCTTGCCAACCCACCCATCATCCACAGGGACGTTAAGTCGCCAAACATCCTACTGGATGATCAATTAGTTGCAAAAGTAGCTGACTTTGGTCTATCAAAGCCTTTGGACAACAATGAGGGTCATGTTAGTACTCAAGTCAAAGGGACAATGGTCAGTATATTTTCTTTCCAATAAGTTCATTTTCATTTTTTGCGCATTCTTAAGGGAAAAAAATATGACAGTAGTGAATCAAGGACCAAAACAGATTATTTGAGATATGACTAAACTCTATATGCACAGAAAAAGAAGAGAAAAAAGAACTTCTAGCATGACAAATTATAATAAAAATACAACTAAATTAACAACTGTTAAAGTGTCAGCCTTAGTAGAAGAGTGAGAACGAGAAGCATGTCTAGCATAAAAACAACAATTTTCTATATGAAGCAAAACAAAGATAAAAAATAATTATGTATTTACTGATGAAAATCCATCCCCCTTTTGTCTTTTGGGGTCATCACTTTCACAAGATTTGGCTAGTTTTTTGCCTAGCACCCAGTCTCCAATTTGTGGGAAAAAGAAATTGCACATGATCACATGAATAGTAATGATAAAGCATAAATTGGAGAGATTTTTGGAACATTTCTCCACCCTCTTCAAAATACCAACAGAGTCTTGGTAACTACTTTATGAATAGATGAATGAAATATATGCAAGACAATTTTCATTTCTTTTTCCCAACTGTGTGGGTACTTCCAGACCTAACCCATAGGCAAGGCACCACAAGTATGCACAGATTTAGAAACCTGTGGACTTTCCACTATCTAGATGATTATTGTTGAAAAAATACATCTCCCACAGTAGAATGCAGGATGTATGCCATTGGATGAAAAGCCAAAACAAAAATGATTAATAGCATCTAGGATAGCCAAATTATCTTTTCAAACACATCTAACTACATGACTCTAAAAACATA
Organism: Vernicia montana; assembly: GCA_949750685.1. Taxonomy (NCBI): domain Eukaryota; kingdom Viridiplantae; phylum Streptophyta; class Magnoliopsida; order Malpighiales; family Euphorbiaceae; genus Vernicia; species Vernicia montana. Next base: position 12,062 of record CATKHJ010477987.1, read on the forward strand.
TGAAGAGTTGAATGATTTTATCAAAGCCATGTAGGCTAAAAGCCAAACTTGAATGAAGATCTTACTAAACTAAATGTAGAATGTCTTTGAGTAAGGATTCCCAATATTGGTGCAGGGTTACATGGATCCTGAATATTTCATGACACAGCAATTAACTGACAAAAGTGATGTCTATAGTTTTGGAGTAATAATGCTGGAATTAGTTACTGGTAGAAATCCAATACAACATGGGAGACATATTGTGACAACCATCAAGATGGGACTGGATAAGACAAAAGATGTAAACAACCTTCATGAGATCCTTGATCCTGCCATTGGCTTGAGCAACACCGTAAAAGGTTTAGACAAGTTTGTAGATCTAGCAATCAGGTGTGTTGAAGAATTGGGAGCCAATAGACCTACAATGGGAGAGGTGGTCAAAGAGATTGAGAACATATTACAGCTGGCTGGTCTAGACAGCAACGTCGAAATGTTATCTACTTTGGCAAGTTATGATGGGTCAACCAAAGGAAGTTCCTACTTCCCTAATTCCAAAAGGTTCTTTGAATATAGTGGAAGTTTTCCACATTCTGAGATAGAGCTTCAATAACAAGATTGCTTTACATTTGGTGCCATAAAATTTGTAGAAATTGGTAGGCACTACAAGTGCCTAACAGTTACTTTGGATTAAACATGTCCTTTTTTTTTTCAACTTCAATGATTTTTATGTCCTATATTGGGATGGTTTTAATTTATATTCCTTCCCTTTTCTTTCCCCTTGTTAAGGCTTGTCTAAATATAGATGTTTCTGCCATTTGCTAATTTCCCAATCTTAACCCCACACTTAAAATTGCTTCTTTCTATGATAGTCCTTTATGTTTTTATGGCAATTATTAATTGTTCTTAGTGATTTAAAACCAAGATTTATTTTAGCACTGCTACCTAGCTTTAAAATTATTTATAATGTTTCATTCATTTTGCTTTCTGTAACATTTTGTCAGTCTCACCAACGAAACTATCCACCTTTAAGATCCAAAGTGGACTAGAGGTTCTTATTAAGATTTCTGGTTCATCCTCTGTTACTAGCACCTATCACCCTGTCTATATTTGGTTTTGTGACAAGTCTATTCAAAAGCTGCTTAACAGTAATGTTTTCAATGAATAATTGCATAATTTGATTTTGTTCAGGGCTTCAGGCTACCAAGTAATAGTCCAAAATGACCAATTCTTGTGCCTTGCAATTAAGGCTTTCCTAAGTTTTAACCTAAGAAATCCCCAATGCACAAGAGTCCCCACTCTACAAGAATCAGGAGAGGGTCATTTATCATATATGCAACCTTTCTTATTATTTTGCAAAGAGGTAGTTTTCACAACTCGAACTCATGACCTTCTAGTCACAAATGAGCAAGCTTTAACATTGCACTAAGGCTCACTTTCTTTCAGTTAGCAGGAATGGACTATGACTCTTTCCTATTCTGTATATTTCATGTATAGTTTCCCTTAATTTAGGAATATATATACAACTATATGTTTGACATATTTACCATATATAGATCCTTGTATCTTGTATATATATCATTGAAAAATATAAAAGTAATCATTCCGCATATTTACAACTCTTTCAAATAAATAGTAAACAATCCCAAATTGACTATGTGCCATTCTTATTCAAACTTGGTTATCATAGTTTTTTTTATGCATTTCCAAATCCAAACAAATCAAAGGATAACGCAGACTACCTCTATAAATTAAATGCACATTTAGTAAGATGGAACTAAATATGACATAATGTAATCAAATAAAAATTCAATAGAACAATGAAAAGAAAATTCATTTCATTACATTACATTATTGTTCATTAGGATCTACCAAACATGCATTGAGAGTATGAAATGGGTAAAAGAATAAGTTGGCAACTTGTGATAAAATGCATATTCACCAAGAAGAAGGAACCAAAAAGTAAACATTAAATATGCTACAACATGCATTAAGCATGTGATCATATGAGAAGATTTGAAAATCAACATCCCTAAAGTGCACTATCAGGAGTGAAGTATAAATAATAGGAATAAAAAATTTCACCCACTTTCACATCTAACTTTGGCCATGATCACTCTCTGTCAAGATGTTTTACTCCTCTGGACTTTACAACTTCTTTTGTTTCTCATATTACTGGCAGTAATGAGTTTATAATCAGAGCAAGGCATTTCACAAAACTTCCCAAACCTTTGCTCATAGAAGTGCCATAATTCCGCCCTGAAAACATAGAAAACAAAATGAGGAAACTGATTTACTTGGAACAATAGGATAATCATTAGGAGTGACTGAAAAAGCATTGTCGTATCAGGCAATTAAAGTTAATACCAGTAAGCTAAGAATTGGAAGGGAGCATAGATTCCATATATCTCTTCAACATGCTTTGAAACTGTTTTAAAGGTGGAATTTTTGGCATGAACCTGCATTGACAACTCTTCAGACATGGGAAGCATGTCTTAACAGTTAACAGAGCATGAGAAACAAATAAATAAATAAATAAAAAGGGATACCTGTTTTAGATGTCTCACTGTTTCAGAATCAGCAGGAATTACATGATAATATCCCATGCACATAAGCACATTGGCTCGAGTGAAAGGACCAAACCCATCAATTTCTTTAAGCTGATCAGCCAGTTTATTATAACTGCATAAGCTCCCTCCATTGCAAACTTCTTCAAGTTCTCTCAAAGGAATCCTCCCTTCAACAATACCCTTAGCAAGTTTTATTATTCGACCTGCTCTATAGCCAAGACCACAGCGCTTCGCTAGAAATTTTTCATCAAGTTTTGCTAGTTCCCCCGGACTTGGAAAATTACATACTCTTTTGTGCGCACCACATTGTGTCCACTGGTGAGAATGAAGAGAATAAGCTGCACAAGTATCAGTTTCACAAAAATTATTTGATGCATCACATGATTTGCAATTGCCAAAGGAATCGCCTTCTATGCAATTAATAGAGAAGTTTGGGCTCAAAGTTTTTATCTTCATTTGGGCATCATCCATTGTGAAGCAGGTATCAGCTTCCAGTTCCATTTTAGTTTCCAGCAATTTGGTTGCTAAATTTGTGGACACTTTAGACACTCTGAGCTTCTTCCTCTCGGGCTCTTTTGCAGCAGGTGTTTTTGGAATGAAATTGTTAGTGTAAGTTGGTTGAGTGTTGGTGCTACATGATTGACACTGCAGTTCCAGCTGAAGCTCACAAAGAGCTGTGGCCATGCTTAGAGTCCTTGACCATCTATCAAAAATGTTAAAAAAATAATAATAATCATACAAATTAAACTAGTTTTAAAGATTTTCCTTGCAGAAGCTCTCAGCGACAATATGTCAAACACAGTAAAGGCATGAATTGAACATACAAAAATAAGTACAAGAAAATGGAAAATTACTGGCAATTGCAGAGGAGAATGCACTTAACCATGTCCTCAAACAAAGTAGGAGACCTAAACAATCTTCCACTGAAACCATTCATCCAATCAAATTCTCCCTTTCCCATGGCTGCTGCTGCTGCTGCTGCTTCTGTGACAATCTTTCGAAACTCTCTAGCATTCCTCTCATCAGTATCTGATAATCTAAGCATCCTCACAACCTGACGTACAAGCGATTCCCGATGTTGTGGGGAGAGAGAGCGAGTGCCATGGACGCGCATAAGGAGAGAGTGGGGGAGGTGAGGAGGATGGGAGATGGAAACCATGAGAGAAGTAGAATCAGAATCAGAATCAGAGAAACGCAGAGGACGAGAGAAGGTGCGAGAGAGAGGATCCCATTGGTTGGGAGACATGATGAATAAGCCATGGCTACATACTGTTTTCTCGAAATCAAATGTCTCAGCTGCTTCTCCAAGTGGAACTTCTACTGTTAATACGTCGTCGTATTCTTCTTCTTCTTCACTATCTCCCATTTCTCCCCACACTGCACAAGACGAAGCAGCTATGGAAATTCAACACTTTTTCTTCTTTAATTAATTTGAAAATAAAACAATAGTCCACTAAAAAATTGAGGAAATTACATAATACACTTTTTTTTTTAGAAAAAAATATCATTTTTATGGTTGGTTTTGTTTTTATAAGAGTAAATAACACTCAAAATCACACTTATACCTCATTTTCAATGAGGTCACTGAAGATTATTTTATTTCAATAAAGTCAACCAACGTTTCAATTTATGTCGCTAGAGGTACCTGTTATCCCTATATTTCTGTTATATATATTTTATACCGCAGTTCTTTTATTATTTTTTCAAAGAAATCTAATACTCATTTTAACTCACTCTTAGGCTCTGATACCATTCTTTGTGAGTCTGCTTTTTCTTTAAGCTAGAAGCAGAATATAGAGAGCTACTCCTAAGGATCTTTAGAGTGTGTTTTGGTATTTATGATTTCTTTCAGTTTCTCATACTCGTTGTGATATCGAGAACTAGCAACAAACTCCAAAAGGCCTCTGTTCTTGAGGAAAAATTCCTCAAATTCACTATGTCTGAAAGTCAACTCTTCTAAATTTTTAAAAAAAAAATTCTAATTAATTATTTAAAGAGTCTAAGCGATCTATAACAAAATTTAATAATCATATTACTGGATCCTTGCCTACACCGTGATCAAGGTGATGACAATCAGGATAAGAACAGTTGAGTTGATTACTGCTCATCCACTAATCATGCTAAAGCACCAATCCGATTTAAAACAAGAAAATTATAAAACTCAAGTTCTTGATCAAAATAATTTTTAAGTTCTATTTCTTCTTGAGATGTATTAATAAGTCTTTCGATCCTTGTTAAACAATCTCTTAGATGTTCAACCCTTTGTTCGTATTGAGCAAATATAGGATCCTGCAGTCTAAGACTAGTACTTAATTCTTCCCTTCTAGCTTGAGTTAAAGCTAAATCTTTAAGCCAATTTTGATTAGAGGTTCAACTGGAAGACATGAAAGTTTAAACATAAATTTAAAACATTCATAAGATATATACCTTGTAGACTGGGTCCACTAAGCTTCCGCAAATGCTTCAGCTCTTCTTCAGGCTCGTCAATAGTAATACCTGGAAAGGTTGGAGGTTATGGCTGCCCTTTTCTCTCTTTAGCGGGACTTACAGAAACACTCCTGTTTAACAGACCTTTTTGAAGAATAAGGTATATATGAGCTTTAAGTGTTCTTCAAATTAAGACTTCAAAAGAAAATAGGAATTCTGAAATTGTTGAAAAATATTTCTTTTTATAAAAACTCTGAAGATCTCTCAAAGCTCCCTTTACATAACACAGAAGGAGATATAAATAGAGGATACATAAGCAGGTGTCTATCAAACTGTTTGCCAGCTCAAAAGTAAAAATAATTAAAGCATACAGTCACACCGACACTAATTAAAGCAACTAGACAGCTGGTGCCTCTGGTACTGTTTTTCAGCTGTGTACAATAATTCAACAGATAATAATAAAAGTTATCCTTATCTTTACAGCTAAGGAGATAAAGACTGTTTATCTTACAGTAGATACGTTCTTTTCTTTAGAGCCACAGACCTTTGACAGCTGGTGCTTCTTTGTCTGCCACTTATTCAGAAAAACAATTCTTCAATTATCACGCTGAGGCTGACGTCATGGATGACGAAAATGTCATTCTATCTGTGAGTGGGTGACAGGGATGTCCATGTCTTCTTTCAATTCCCTATAATCTCTCACCATATCATCTGCAAGACGTTGTTCTCTGAATTCAGCTATCTTCTTCCAAACCTTCAAAGTTTCAGGTTGGAAATCCAGACTAGGATCTTGATCTACTAGTTTCAGAAATAATTTCTTGGCTTCTTCACGTCCTTTTACCATGAATATTTCTCTGAAATACGAATATGGGAATCAGATAGTAACAAAAATTTTACTATCTCAAAGAAGGACATAATTATTGGCATAAATAACCTTCTCCAGGCTAGCTTTAAAATTTTCTATCCTCAAAACTTTGGTTATAATCTTTTTTTCTTCATACATTTTAAAATGAATTTTTAAGTTCTGATTATTAACCTTTTGAGGTTCAACAAACTGCTTAGCCACAATAGGACGGAGATTATATATCTGATAAGGATATTGAACTGTGCCATCATCACCACAATCCATAATTGTGCTAATTATGTAACATGAAATTGTTCTTGAATCTGACCTTAAGAACTTCATAGATTCTTGCACAATGATTGGAAGTGATTTACACATATCATTATCTTCTCTGTTGATCTCGATAATTTCTGTCAAGCCTGCATCTATATATCTGAGGCTTTCTTTCGCCATTTCTACTTCCACTCTCAGAAGTAGACCTCCATATGATTTTCAATGAATATATGGATGAAGTATAGAACAATCTTTTAGAGACTGATCTATCGAGTCCATTTGCTTCATTTTTCTAGTATATGTCACATCTGGTGGGATGTATGAACTCATTTCTTTAAGGAGTGTTCCTCTTTCAACAATTTCTTTGAGGAAGGCTTCTTCATCCGTTCTGCAGATATCAAGCTGTCTTTTTAACTGTGTTATATAGGAAACAACTTCATCTACAAAGTGTTGTAGTTGCTGAAAGTTTCTTTTTTCTAGTCCTCCTTGCAACCCTAAACACAACATAAATCCATTTTTTGACAGACCATAATCGTACTTAAGAAAGTATCAGGAATTTTCATCCTTACAAGTATTATTAACCTCAGGGTTATCGACCTTATGATTTCCATGAATTTTTCATGAATATCCTCATATTCTTTTTCAGAATCTTGCATTGTGACTTTCTTGGGGGACTGCTGTTCTTCCTTCTCCTTTTGTTTGGTCAGGATGACTTCCCAATTAAGATCACAATCAAAAGTTTCCTTCTCATCGTCTTTTTCAGACTTTTCCCATCCTGTAGCTTTAACTAACTCCATAGGTATGTCTGCACTTGGTGGTTTGGAGTAGAATACTTTAAAGTCATGTTTGCCTGATGGTTCTCCTAGGTAGTTTTCCTCACTAGGAGTTTGATTTGGAATCTGTGAAGATTCACTGGCTTTTTCACTAGCCTCATATTCATGACTTGAAATGTCATCAGAGTCATCAAAACTCTCTTCTTCTAAAAGAATTTGGTTTG
>CATKHJ010478357.1:0-10156 GCA_949750685.1 Vernicia montana
CTGCAAGACTCACAACAATCATAACATCTCAACTGCCCCTCAATACCTCCATACTCGGTCATTATCAAACAGCCTCAATTCTCCAATTATATATATACATAATCATAAAACATCATCACATTATCATTTCCAAAAAGGAGTTATATATATATATATATATAATTATAACTTTCCTTGGTTTCTTAAAATTATTTTCTTAAGACTTAGCAATAATACCATAATTTCAACTTATCAATATATACAATTAATCATACTATAAGATATTAATTGAGAGAAATTCATTTAAAAGAAAATCTTACTTTTAAAGGTAATTTCATATCTAAAAATATTCTTTTTATAAAATCATTTTCTAATAAATTTACTTATATACATAACATCATTTATAATAATATTAATTTAGCTTATAAATCTTTTTAAATTAATTTAATTTCTTTAAAATCACTTATTTGAATTTAACAATATAAAACTTGTACAATTTGCTTTAATAATATAAATATAACTCATATACATATTTACATAAAAGAAAATATATAACAACTTATTTTGATATTTAATTAAAATAATATAAACTTATAAATCATTAATTCATGTACTCAAAATAATTCTATAAAATTTATTTTATTTAAATCTAACTTACAAATCATCAATAATATAATTAAAAGAAAATTATCAATAATATTAATTCACCTCAAATAATTTCATAAAATCTCATAAAAATTTTAAATTTAATCATTAAAACATATACATGCAAGGTACTCATTTTCGGGGCATTTCAAATATCAAAATAAATCGATAGAATAACTTTATGGCCTTACCGGAGTCGAATTCTCGCAAACTAGCTTTAGAATTGTGATGCATGCGTGGAGTGCAGGTCATTGCCTATTCGGAGTTGTGGCAGTGTGTGGGGTCCACTTTTCGGTGACCGACCAGCAAACTGCCGGCTACTACGGTGGCAGATGGGGGTGCCGTTCATACCAACTTGTAGATCATGAGCTGCTAATTCCAGAACTGCCGGTGGTGTAACTTCACTCTTCTTAGATTCGCCTGAAAATGCCTCGAAAGTCGTGGAGGTTGAAAATTTCTCTTTTCGATTCCAGTGACGTCAGCCATCCTCATTGGCCAAGGTAAGTACCAAAATGCTCCTAGGATCACAAGCTTCAAAACGGTACCAAGATTGCTCGAAATAGTGGCTGGAATCGACCGATATCTTGCCTGGAAGTTCTTGTCACCGAAAAAACATTGAACAGAGCGTGCGTCATGTTCTGGTGGTCGTTCACGGCTTGGACCTGATGTTGAACTCGCCGGTCAGTGCCAGGTGCGTGCCAGCTCCCAATCGCCAAAGGTGGCTCAACTGAAGCTCCAATCCCTATCTCTCTCTCTTTCTTTGACTGCTTCTTCTTGCCCGCCCATACCAAAAATCTTATTGGTCTAGTAGGTAAAAGTTGTGTAATAAAATTTTTTTCATTACTTTTAAACATATATACATACATTTTTAAAATTTTATAATCAACAATCATATATATTACTTTAAATATAAATATAATTAAATAATATATTCTCTTATAAAATAAGAATTTTTATAATTGATAAAATCTAAATCATTACATAAATAATTATAGAGTTTTTGATAATTGAGCAGTTGAAATTAACTTTAGATTGTAAAATGAAGAATAAGAACATTATTTTAATAAATTTTAATTATATGCAAATTATTAATTTACCATTACACATAAATATATTAATAATAATACCTGCACATTTTAATTAATTTATATTTAATTATGTGAATATATTTAGATATTAAAATATTTAAAAATTAAAGTAATGATGTATATATTTTTTATTTAATAATAAATGTTTTCGTAATTATATAAAAGTTTAATGGCATTTTTTAACAATAAAAGCTTGGTTCTGAGTTTAAAAGTTATAAATTTTAGTTTTTATCCAAAAGCTAGTTTTTAGTTATAATTTCAAAAATTAGTTTTTAAAAAAACAAAAGTTGTCTTTTAATTTTTTTTTTTAACCAAACACTCTATTTTAGTTTGGACATTCAAACGCTGAAGCGAATTAAAACATGCACTAAATGTTGCTATCACTGCTGATGTTCACATGTAATTGTAATAAGGTTTCAAAAAAATGTTGCTATATTGATCCAAAAAAAAAAATGTTGCTATCACGTGCGACTCTTGAACTAAAGAAAGTGACTGATTAATGATTATTAGGATAACATTTTCTTAGAAGAATTATAGCATTGTTTATGAGGATAATATAATTATAATCTATTTTGGAATTCTAACAAGTAATGATGGAGCCAGAAAGAGGCCTAAGGAATAATAACTTCTCCTAATTTTTAAAAATTTTAATATATAGTATGCTAATATATATATACTTTATAGTCAAATTTAATATTTGAATATTTTATATATTATTCCTTTGAATAAATAGAAATTAGTCTAAAATTTATATTGTTGATTATTCTCTCTAACAAAAAAATCCTGACTCCGTCACGGATAAATTTAGTTATATTGACAAATCTATTTAAACACTTTAAATTGTAAAAAAAATAAATAAATAAACATTATATAACAGCAAAACTGAAAATGAAAAGTTTCGGTAATAACAACTACAACAATTTTCCTCTGTTTCAATGAAAAATTTACGTTTATAGAATTCCTCCTTAATATTAATAGAACAACATGGTTGGGTTTAAGTTTCTCATATAATCTGATTTTTTTATTCTTATTTAGAAATATATATTTTATATTTACAATTAAGAATATACTATTCATTACTAAATATTTATTTTTAATTTTATTAATTTAAGTTTGTAAGAAATATATATACTCAATTATCCACAAATAATAATACACTTTTATATGGCACAAACATTATGAATTCTATTCTTTTATTATTTTAAAATATCTCGAATGAGCTCTTTATTATTTAAATTTAATATAGATATAGATAATGAATTTGGCTCTCTATAATATCTCTTTATGTTAAATTTCATAATTTTCTATGCATGCAATTTATTAATTCCTATTACTAAAAGGATCATTGATGCTTTATGAAAAAAAGCAAAATAAATAATTAAAAAATTTAAGAGCTCATCGGAGATAAATTTTTTTTTTTTTTTTTTTTTTATGTTTTTCATATTTAAAAAATTATTAAAATACTCTTCATTTATATAAAAAATACTCTTTAAAATAAAAAGCAAGCACCTTGGAGATGCTCTTGGTCTTGTAATGATCACTAGTAATATTAATTATTCTAGTATATGTCACAAGTCAAAATTTCTTTATATTTTATGACTTAAATTTTGAAAATTAATTTGAAACTGACTTATGCTGAATCATATCAATGGCTTTTAAAACTCCATTGTTAGAATTTTATATTTTCATTTTAAATTATTTTTAATATAAATCATTAAAAATAACTAAATCAATTACTGTGCAATATGCGAGCTTATCACTAATTTATCTTAAAGAAAAATAAATTATTTTTAACATATAAAATGGTGAAATATTATTTATGAATAGGGGAAGTATTATTTTTAAATATTCTTAAATTATTATAAATTATCTATTTTTATTTTTTTACCAAATAATTATCTATTTTTTTTTTTAAATTTTAATATAAGTCAAACTTTCAATCTCTTTATAGTCCAGCAGTAAATTATATATTTTCTTTGCATTAAACTCATGATCCCATTTTCATATAGTTAACTTAACTAAACAGCAAAGTAACGACGTGACACGGGTCTTTATTTAATTTAATTTAATTTTTTTTTTTTTTTTTTGTTGCGTACAAGAAATGGGGAGAGGGACTTTAGCTTTAGATAAATTTAATAATTATCAAGATTTATCAAAGAGGGATTCAAAGTGTCCCTCCAACGTATGCAATAAGACACGTGATCACCAGAACAAGGGCCTGGTGGCGAGACGGGTCGAGAGACAAAAGGAGGAACAAAACGCTGCTAGATGTAGGGTGACAAAGATGCCATGCGAGGCCAGCAGTTTTTTTTTTTTTTTTTATTGAAAATTGTGCATTTTAATAGACATCTCATTTATCTCTCACTCGGCCTCCATTATTTTGTAGAGTAACATTATATAATTAAATATTTTTATATTAATTTATTATCTTATTATATTAAAAAAATAATTTATATAATATATTTTTTAAAATAAAATATGATAAATAAAAAAATAATTAATTTTAGATGATATAATTGTATGTAATATAATAAGAATAATTATATAATTTATTTTACATAATTTATAATATAAAATAAAAATAATAATTATTATTATTATTTATTTTTTAATTATATAATATATTTAAATTATATTGATTTACGTTAAATTTTTTTTAATACAGTATAGTATGCCTCATTTAGCATTATTGTAGATAAAATAAGGAAACATTAATTAGTGTAAATTGTTGAATTATTATATAACATTGTCGTATTTTGTATGGAATGTTGATGTTAATCAGGGTGTGAGTGGGCCAACTGAGATAAGAGTAGCTTTTTTTTTTTCATGGATTGGATGTTAGATTTTTTTTTTAAATTTTTTTTTTTTTTAAGATTCTTCAAGCTTTACTTCTTACTCTTGCACATCTCGATCCTTAACTTCTTACTTTCCCTTTCTCTTTTTCCTTTGGATTTTTCACTTCCTATATCTAATTAACCCATTTTTGTTTTTTTCTCAACATCTTCAAGAAATTTCTCATATTTTTAATCTCTTTTCCATTTCTATTTTTAGGAGTCTTTTCTGGGTTTTTGTTTTTTAAGCGGTTTCTGGAACCTTGTCCATTAATATGGGTATGCTTCCTTTCTAGTTCCTGTAGTGAAATTTTTGCTATAAAACCCAATTCCTTTTTTTTTTCCTACTGGTTATCACCTTTTCCCTCTCCCTTTCTCACTTTACTTGCATACCCTCTTCATATCTAGATTGGGTTTTCTTGTTTTAGCACCATAAAGATTCCTCTTTTACTTGCTTATCTCTGTGACTAAATAAATCTGTGATTAGATTGTGTAGAAGCTAGCTAGTAGATATGAAGAAACTAAAGTTGGGGTTTTTCGCTGTGGCTATTGCATTAATGTCGTTAGTTTCAATGGTGAATCAAGTGAGTTGCATAGGTGCTAACTGGGGCACACAAGCAAGTCACCCACTGCCCCCAGATACTGTGGTCAGGCTACTGAGGGATAATGGAATCCAAAAAGTTAAGCTTTTTGATGCAGATTACGATACACTTAGAGCCCTTGGTAAGTCTGGTGTTGAGGTCATGGTGGGAATCCCAAATGACATGCTTGCATCTATGGCTTCAAGTGTCAAGGCTGCTGAGAAATGGGTTTCCAAAAATGTCTCCACACATATCTCCACCAATAATGTCAATATCAGGTCAGTTTTACTCAGTTTCTTTGGATCTTTCACTGAGGAAACAAAAAAAAAAAAAAAAAGGATGAGCCTTGTTGTGCTTCAATGCAATATATCTGGTTATCATCATTTTGAGAATCTTTGTTTTGCCTCTGCCATCATAACATTAATTTTCTAATATAGTGTTGCATTATGTTCTGGTCCCACTTCATCTGCTTCTTAACTAAGCAAAGCCATATTCTGCTAGAAAATTTTCAATTGAAATTTGTACATCTGCTTTGGTATTATTTTGACACCAACAAATTGATTCTCGCTAGTGGAAATCCTATTAGAGTAATCTTTATATACTTATTTGATGCAAGATTTGATGTTTGGCCCCTTTCCAAAAAGTATTCACTATCCTGGAATCAAATTTGTTAAACTCCACTTTGGATTTTACTAGAACCTTCTCCATGTTTATTTGATGATCACTCTGCTAGTTGTGGTTGTTGTAGATTATGTTACCAACTTTCCCATCATTAAGTTTAATAAAGAAGTACATTTATGAGCTCCAATTTATGATGATAGGACCAATTATTGGCTTCAATTCATGCCTTGACATCTTTCTGATTAATGATATGCCCCTTTTCCCCATCTCTCATGGTCATCTACCCTCTCATCCACTGACAACAATCTCGTAGAATTCATTAGGTTGTACCTCACACTATATGTTTTGTTTGTCATTAGGAGAATCACAATGAACATCTATTGTACTGAAAATGGGACCTCATAGATACCCTGGTCCGTTCTTAGGCTATCATGTGGATGATATTGATAATATAACAATATTATCTTTTTTCTCAACTTTGATTGATTTGGGAAAAAATGGAATTGGGAATTTACAAGGGGAATTTTGTGGTCATTTTGGCTTCTATATTCTACAATTTCTGGAAATTTTCTAGTTAGATTCTCATAAGATCTTCAATTCTTTAATATGGTCTTCATGTTTTACATTGTAATGATTACTTCCTTTCTCGTTTGATTTATAGTTTCTTTCTCTGTTGTAATCATGGGCTAAAAGTCTTGATTTTTACAATCCAACTTGTTCACCTTGATTTTCTTATCATTAGACTTATCAATACAACAACAAAGAATTTGAACATTTGATGTGGAGCTTGGATTTCAAACTGTTCTGAAATTCCAGTACATCAGTCCTCAGGTTACATCCTTTAGTTAGTATTAACATAATAATGATAATACTTCCCTCAAAAGAGAAACATAATAATGATAATACTAAGTTAATAAGTCAACTTAGCACAATAGAGATCATTTATTGGCATTTACTTAATGCGCCTGGCTGATATCTTCTATCCTGCGTAAATAATATAAAAAATTGTGCGTGTTGTATGATCTTTCTAGAATTCATGATTAATAGTAGTCCTTATAAAGTAGTAGAAAGGATTGGATTTTTAGATGGTACTGTAACTAACTGTTACTTTTCTGTGTGTGTAAGAATTCATCATGGTCATCTTGACTTGTTTATTTGTATATAGACACAAGAAGCATGTGTTGCTACTTTAAAGTGCCTATAATTTTTGTCAGTCTTCTTTTTTGGTTCATAAGGAGGTCTAATGGGTTAGAACATAGTGGGCTACACAATATGGATAGCTGACCATTTTAATCACCCTCACCAATTGATGAAAACTCCCAATATAATGGTGGATGGGAGGACTCAAACCTGAGATTTCTACACCCAACACTTTTAGAGGGAGTGAGCCTGATTGGCAATTTTTGTTTGTCTTTGGACTTTGATAAAGGGATGCAAAAAACCTCTTAAATTGTTAAAAGAAAATAGAACGGATTTTGGTGTCTGCTACTTCATTCCTTCTCATGTAGAATTAACAGTATGTTTGTAAGCATGTGTAGGAATCTTCAATGTAGTTCTTTTATATGGTGCTGTTCCATCAGTTATTGGTGCAACTTAACAAAAGTTATCTTTGTACAGATATGTTGCAGTTGGAAATGAACCTTTCTTGGAAACATACAATGGAACCTTTATCCAATCTACCTTTCCAGCTCTCCAGAATGTCCAGTCTGCCCTTATAAAAGCTGGGCTAAGCAATCAAGTGAAGGTGACTGTCCCTCTAAATGCTGATGTATATGAGAGCTCAACTGGCATGCCATCTGGTGGTGATTTTCGAGCTGATATTCACGATCTCATGCTTAACATTGTCAAGTTCTTGAGTGATACTGGTTCCCCCTTTACTGTGAATATCTACCCTTTCATAAGCCTCTACTCCGATCCCAACTTTCCAGTCGAGTATGCGTTCTTTGATGGCAACGCAACCCCTGTAAATGATGGTGGGACATCCTACTTCAACATGTTTGATGCTAATTATGATACTCTTGCCTATGCCTTACAAAAAAATGGATTTGCAAACTTGCCTATCATTGTTGGAGAGATTGGATGGCCTACTGATGGAGATAGGAATGCTAACATTTATTATGCCCAACGATTCAACCAAGGTTTTATGTCACATATTTCAGGTGGGAAAGGAACCCCAATGAGGCCTGGACCTATTGATGCTTATTTATTTAGTTTGATTGATGAAGATGCTAAGAGTATTGATCCAGGGAACTTCGAACGCCATTGGGGGATATTTACATTTGATGGAAGAGCCAAGTACTCCCTTAACCTTGGTACCACAAATTCAGGAGCTTTAATTGAAGCAAAAAATGTCCGTTATCTAGAGCGTAAATGGTGTGTAATGAAGCCATCGGCCAAGCTTGATGACCCAAATGCGGCGCCAAGTGTGAGCTATGCTTGTGGACTTGCTGACTGCACCAGCCTTGGATATGGTACATCTTGTGGAGGTTTGGATAGTATGGGGAACATTTCATATGCGTTGAATAGTTACTATCAGAGGCAGAACCAACTTGACAGTGCATGCAAGTTTGAAAACATTTCAACAATCACCAAAACAGATCCATCAACTGGAACTTGCAGATTTGAGATAATGATTGAGCCATATTACGGAGGTGCAATATTTCCTCGGAAGCCGTTGGGTTTGGTTACAGGTCTGATTCTGTTTTTGCTAACAAATCTATGAATTTTAAGGCTCCGAATTTTTAGAGGTACCGTTTTTCATCAATATGGTGTAATGGTAGTTAAGAAGTTTTCTTTAATAACATTGCTGTAGTTCAATTTCTTTTTATTTATTTTTTTTTGTAGCAATCCAGAAACCAGGGTTTGGTTAATTATGCATGTTTACTACTGATTTAAATCTGCATTTCTAAAACTAGATTGTTGGAAATGTTCTCATGCATTATAGAACCAAAGTTTGCAAAACGGAGGCTTAAACAGATTGGATTGAGCTGGAGTTGATGGCAGTGGCTTTGAAGGATGAATCTACCTAAACAACAGCCATAGTGGTCACTTGGTCTGAGTGATAAAAGATTTACTCAAGGAGGTCAAGCTTTGGTTGAAGCTACTTCTTTTGATGCATACATCGCCATTTACTTCTTTCTCAGAAGGAAATGGAGAGCAGGCTAATAGATATTTTATGATGTACATAAATAAAGAACTGAGTTCTCACTGGTTACCATGAAAATCTATTATTCTAGAGAAGTTCCAAGGTTGGAGCTGTAGACAAGAGAAGGTAGGAGAATGAACATAAACATTCTAAAATATAGATTGAATACAGTTCTTTGACCATATTCATGTATATATTGTATTTTCTGTATATCAAATCCAATGCAAATCTCTATCAGAGTCTCTCCTTTCATTTTTCTTTCTAGACAGAATCCTGAATCAATGGACTTCTCTTAGGTTTCCCAACACTCCTAAGAGCCTTCCAAACAAAACTTGGAGCCAGAACCAAAAGCAATTTTCCAAATTCTATCCCCTCTTTTGATCCTTTCATTTGCCTCCAAGGAAGCTAGTTTTTCTTGATGCTTCGATATAGTCGTTGGTGAGTTCCAAGTTTGTTCTCCAGTTCATCCAGGACTTCTTTGCTAGTTGACAATATGAATACATGCTCAAAATCAAGCTTACAGTCTGTATTGTATGGCTTAGTCTTTATTTCAGAAAAATTGGTGAAGAAATGTACCTGTTCTAATACTGGTAGAACTAAAGGGCCTTGAGAGCATGTTCTGCAACCTCAATACCATCTTTGCTTTACTAAGAGACCTTTTCTTCCTTGTTTTATCTTCCTTTTGAAGTTCATATAAAAGAGACTATAAAGTCAATTCCAAATAACTGAAATAAGAAAAGACAAATGACAATTTGAAAAGAAGACTAACAAAGATGTTACTAGTGTTGAGAATTTTCAGTTACAAAGTCATGCTTTTACAAGGTTTCCTTCTCCCTCTAATACAAGGCAATTCAACAAAATTGTAAGACAAATAAATTAAAACATTTATGGCAGCTAAAACATGGTTGGAAACAAGCATAGGACAAAGTAGGATGAGGAGTATTCTCCAACGGGCAATCATGCAGCATAAGAAACCAAATAGGATTGAGACATATATGGTGTTTGGTAAAACTGAAAATTAAACGCTTAATATAATAAATACTAAAATTTTTAAGCGTTAAATATAATCAATTTGTTTGAAAATTATTAAACTTCTTTATTAGACATAATTAATCCTATGATATTAATATTTAAGTTTTAACCATTAAATAAAGTTTTGAAATTAAAAAATAAAAATAAAAAAATTTAGAAGCAATAATCATGGGTAAAATGCATCAAAAATCACTAAATTTTTAGTGATTTTCTGTTTTGCTCACTAAATTTTTA
>CATKHJ010478562.1:0-10710 GCA_949750685.1 Vernicia montana
ATATATATATATATATATATATATATATATATATATATATATATATATACACCCCACAATTGTGCTCCATTTTAAGTCACTTTAATAAGGAATGGGCACCGGAATGGAGCACTTTAATAAAAGTAAGGGTATAAAAATTAATTTAATAAAAAAATTTTAAAATTTAATAATTGAGCTTGTATAATATAAATTTTAAATTAAATATTTTAATTTAAAACTAATAATTATTATATAATTAAATGATTATTATATAAATATTATTTACTTTTATTAATTTAAATTTTTTTATTTTTTATTTTTAAATAATAAAATAAAATTATATTTATTATATATACAAGGATATTTTAGTCATTTTTCATAAATTTAACATAAAAAGTATAAAAATTAGATGGAAAGACTAAATATTTTGACGGAATTAAAACTGAGAAACTAATTAGTTAATTTTTTAAAAAATAGGGACGAATTAATTAATTAAATCAAATTTTAAAAATTAAATAATAATTTATTTTATTTTATTTTTTTTAAAATTATATGACTGATAATAAACTTATAACAGGATATTATATTTGAAAATTAATACCCTTACGAGTATCGAATAAAAAATCTATATGTTTTAAATTTAATAAAAATTTTAAAATTTAATTACAAATTCACATTTTATACTTACTATAAATGAAAATTCATTTAGAATTAATTCTGTTTGAATCGAATCCTATCAAAATTGATAAAAATTTACAAATGAACTCAATTTAATAAAAGTACAAATTATTAAAACCAATAAATTTTAATTAGAAATTAGTAAAATTAACCATTTGAAATGAATTTTATGGATAGTGAAAGTTAAGTTATAAAATTTATTTAATGAAATTTTTTTTAACTATTTACTAAAATTGTGTTTAATAAGATTGTGTGATAATTTTGGAAAATGTATTTGAATTTTTTTTGAAAAATGTGTAAATCTACCAAGCTACACTCAAAATTTAATTACATTATTACAGTCGAAAACCTTAATTTTTAAAATTTTTTGGTTTAATTATTATTATTACATAATAATAATAATAATAATAATAATAATAATAATAAAAGTCATGCATACTCTTATGGAAAGATACTCAGCTCTGCAGATTAGCAGACTGAGTCTTTACGGTTTGTTAGGGTTTTGAAAAGAGAAGACTTTATTTTTCTGTTTATTTCTTTTTCAAAAACATTTTCTGAATTTCAAAATAATTTTTTTTTTTACATGTCATCAGATTCTTCATTATCAGGTTGCCCATCAGATCCAAAACCAATCACCACCGATAATTGGCCAGATGAAGCCGCCATAACCGTCGCCACCACCACCATCACATCTTCATCATCGCCGCCAGTTCCGATCCCTATTTTATGGCCTCCCGACGGCAAACTCACTCTCGATTGGATTCAACATTTCACCTCTGCTTTAGATTGGTCTTCTAGAAATTTATCTCCTTCAGATTTGCCTTCGGTTTTGCCTGTTTCCGTCTTCGACTCTCTCATTCTCACCGCTTCGAAGATCCTTCACAAGGAATCTAATTGTGTTAGAATTGATGATTGTTGTTCTCTTCCTGATTCGACCGTTGTTGTTGTTGGAGACGTTCATGGCCAACTCCATGATCTTCTTTTCCTCTTTCAAAAAGCTGGATTTCCTTGTGATAATCGCTTCTTTGTTTTCAATGGTGATTATGTTGACCGAGGCGCTTGGGGTCTCGAAACCTTCTTGCTCTTATTAGCTTGGAAGGTAACTCTATTTTCACTAGACAAGTAGCTCGATAGTTCAAGCAATATATATTCTATTTGTATGATAGTGTCATAGTGACTTTGAAAATGCAAATGCATTTCAAAATTGTTGATTGGATGAGTTTCAAAGAAATTTATAAATTATTTTTGCAATCTTGCCATGATCTGGGATAAGAAACAAATTTTTGATCATTTCAATTCATCAATTTAATATGAAGCAGTTTTCTTGTAATAAAAAATCTTGCCATATGGGATTCGATTCTGGGTATACCCAAGTCTTATATGCACTTACCTCATTAGGCTATGCTTGGCGTGCAAAATTGTGAATTTAATTTGGATATTGCAGGATTAATTATCTTTATACTGTTGTTTGCACAAACAGTGAAGAACTTAGAACAATATTAAGACACTAGATTCAACCTTTTGTTAGAAAAACATTTAATTTATGTCTATTTTATGGATCGTACTGCTAAGGTACTAGGCGCTGTGGTAACACTAGCTTTATTCGATCAAACATTTGATATTTAATTTAATTTACTTGTGTGCTCAGTCTATTATTGATAAATTAATAAATTCTTGTTTTTGATTAATGTACTTTTTCTTTATCTGACGAATTTTATCTTCATCATAGTAAATGCTCATTTGTGCTTAAAAAATTGATCTTCTAATAAACAATATATATGGGATGGTGTTTTTGTTAGGTCTTTTTGCCACAAAGGGTATATCTCCTCCGTGGCAATCACGAATCCAAGTATTGCACATCTGTTTATGGCTTTGAGAAGGAAGTTTTGGCAAAGTATGATGATAAAGGTAAGCATGTGTATAGGAAGTGTTTGGGATGCTTCGAAGGGCTTCCCTTGGCCTCTATAATCGCTGGCCGTGTATATACTGCTCATGGAGGACTTTTCCGCAGTGTCTCTGTCACCCCATCAAAAAGATCAAAAGGAAAGAAGAACCGAAGAATAAGTTTTAATTCTGAGGCCACTCCTTTATCTCTTGGTTCTTTTGAGGAATTGTCTAAGGCTCGAAGATCAGTTCTTGACCCTCCATGGGAAGGTTTGAACCTGATTCCTGGTGATGTTTTATGGTCTGATCCAACGATGAAACCTGGACTTTCACCAAATAAAGAGAGAGGCATTGGACTATTGTGGGGACCTGATTGTACTGAAGAGTTTTTGAAAAAGTTCCAGCTAAAGGTTGTGCCAAATTTGAATTTTCTTTAAGCTGATGTAGTCGTCCTATAATCTCTCTCAAATTTGGCATGTTATTGGATGATTTTTTTTACTTTCTAGTTTATCTCTGAATAGCTAACAAGATTTACTCTGTCAACAAAATTTTGTGAATATGCATGATCTGTTAATTCCAAATCTAAATTATGATAAAACTGCAGTTATTACACAATGCTGATACTGAAACTTTGTGAGGATTCTTGTCTTTTTCCCCCCTGCATGTGCCATTCATTGTACCTGTCCGAGTTGATATTGTATTTGTTTATTCTGAGTAGAAACACCATTGTTAATTTTAACACATTAAATTTGCAAAAAAATGGATCTGTTTTTTCTATAAATTTGGGTTGTGAAAAAAATGCTGGGTGGTTTTAGAACAAAATGTTTTGTGTGTACATACGGAAATATTTCAGCTATTAATATTGTAATAATCTGTTGTCTGCTGTTATAATACTGATATCAGAGTCATGGTTTGTTGTTGTTGCCTTAGCTAATAATCAGATCCCATGAAGGTCCTGATGCAAGAGAAAAGCGGCCTGGTCTTTCAGGAATGGATGAAGGGTACACCATAGATCATGTTGTAGAGTCAGGAAAGCTAATTACTGTGTTTAGTGCTCCAGACTACCCACAATTTCAGGTTTATTTGCAATCCACCTTTCTGATAATGCATTCTTTTTCAGATTTCATATGCATCTTCTTTACCTTTATATGGGAAAGATACAGTTTTGCATCCTTTGCTTGGTGCTTAAAATGGCTTGGTGTCTATTTGGGATGGAGTTCAAACCTACTTTGGAAAATTGCAGTTTGAATTATTTTTTATTTTTTTCAAAAATTTTTAATTGCTTTTGATAAACCATGATTTGGATAAAGCTAGAAATCCAGCTTTTCCAAAACCATGATTTCCTAAGCTCCATGGAGTTCAAAAGCAGTTCACTAAAAGTTTTTTAAACTCAATACCAAACACACACTTTGTGCCATGTGTGGTGTTTTGTTCATTTCATAGATTTAAATAATGGCTGTTACATAATGTAACGGCTGATATCTAACGGGATTTAAGGGGTCATTACTGTTATGACCGTTTTATAACAGGCAAAAATAAAATGTTAATTTAACGGCTGTTATCACCGTTATGTAACGGTAACAGCTGTTATCAACCGTTAAATTATAACATAACGGCTGTTATGTTTCTGCCAGCCTTAAAAAAAAAAAAAAACCTGACTTTCTGCCATTTTATTTATCTTTCTGCATGCTTTTTTGACTTTTGAGGCAGAAAACTCCAATTTATTGCATCTTTCAAAGATTCTCTTTCAAAAATTATACATGTTAAGTCTTTATTTATAGAGTATTATGCTTATTAATTAATTATAACTCTTACATTTAGTGATTTATGTTAATATTTCTCAATTTGCAATTTTTTGCGGTAAAATTGCGTAGCAGGAAGCCGTCACTGTTACGTTATTGCCGCGACGACCCGTTATCGTTACACACGACCGCGACCGCGACCGTGATTTAAATCTATGGTTTTGTAAAAGATTTGACATTTTTTGTAGTGTACATGTGTGCCAGGTAAATAGTTTACCTCTGGTCAATATAACATACCAGAGCTGGAAATTTGTTTGATGTCTATGTTTCCATTAGGAATAACAAAACTTGAAGTCTTAAAAGTTGAATATATATATATATATATATATATATCAACATTTCAGTCCTAAAGCTTTTTAAAAGTTTATACTTTTTTCTTTTCTTTTTCAATGTACAAAAATAAATTGAAATTCTCAATTCGTTTAAAATCATATAAAAGATACGAAGTTTTCAAATAAGTGAACAATGATTAAAACTTTTCCTATGAAATTTTATTTTTTAAATAATAAATTAAATATTTCAACAAACTTGTTCTTTTGTTGGACAATTTGAATAATTTAAAATATTTCTCAAATTTCCAACTTAAAATTTATAATCTGTTAAATTAATTCAGCTACTAGTCCAATTTAAATTAATTATTAAGTTTTCCTCAATAACTAGTTACTAGCTCTTCAAAATAAAACTAAAAAAAATGTTAACTATGTTTGTTTGTGAAGATCTCAATTAAAATCTGCAGTCTACATCTGAGTTTCTAGTAGGGCTGGCAATTTGTCGTATCATGTCAAAATGCAGATATAACCGAAAAAAAAAAAAGGGTCAACCTTAATCCAACCCATTTATTAATTGTGTTAAGATTTCAAAACTCTAGCCGGACATGTTTATTTTGCAAGTTATATGCATGATCCGCTTAATCCATTTAAATATATAAATCGAGGTAAATTTTATCAAAATATGACATAAAAATATTAGTTATTATTAATTTCAGGACATCATTATGTTTAATTTTAATGTAATTAACTTGTAAAGAAGAGGAATTGTCAAACTTTAGTTATAAACTAAATTAAATAGATATATATAAGTAAACTAAACTAAACCTAATTAATCTTATGGATAAAAGAATTTTTGTAATTATATTAAATTATTCTAAAGGGGTTTAAGTGGATTATATATTATATATTGACATATGAGCATAATTAATTAATTGGATTATATCGGGTCAATGCGAGTTATGCGGGTCAGCCTGTTTATGTCCTAATTATTGGCATGTCATCAACTGAACTGTTTATGACCTGAACCTGTTTATGCTCAACCCAAACTCATTAATTACATGTCTTGTTCGTGTCGTGTTGAAAATTGCTAGCCCTAGTTTCTAGCCACAAAACAGTCATCATTGCCAAACAAACCAGACCCCAATCAGTCCATGAACCCTACTCTTTTCTCTGAACAATTAAGACTCCTAAAACTATTATTCATTAAGCCCTAGCCTTCCTTACAAATCCAGAGAGACATGTTTATCAAACCTGTCTTACATCAACATATCTCATTATCCATGAACTTTTCTGTTGGTTGCATAGAAAATTAGGAAAAGAGAAGAAAATAGTGGGATAGTGATTGAGATCAATGTGGGAGGATTTAGGTAAGTTGTATTGGTAATAACTCTTAAGTAACTGATACTTACTCAGTAAGGATACTCTTCAGTTCGAATCTAATGCGACTATACTCCACTAATAATTAGTTTTACAAGTCAATACGAACACGTCACTGCAAGACATTGGCCCTGCATGGATGAAACCATAGACAAATAGTTAGGCCAAACCATGACAAGAGATGGTAGCCTTTTGTTCAAGTTGTAGAGAAGCATCTTCCATATTCTCTGCAGTTTAATTTGTGATAATTATGTAAAGTGTTGATGATGGAAAGACGTGGGCATTTTGTAGTATTGGTTCATATTGGTTTGGTTGGGCAATATAATTGTATTGAAGTATGTTATTAACTGAGGTCTAATTACTATAATTAGTTTCTTCTCCAACTACGAGGGATAGATTAATGTCTATAGACTATTCTCCTTTTTCTGTCCAAGTGAATGCCATTGGTCACTCACAGCTGAGGGCAATGAACAAACTGGTGTAGGCAAATGATTTGGTGAAAGACTTCAATGCAGATAGACTTCAAATAAGTTCTTCATATTTTTGCATTGTTCACATATTAATTAGGATTAAGAAAGGTTCGATTTGGTTCTAGAAGAGCATTAGTTTTACTCGTGTAACTTTCTTAGATATAGATAATGTGGTACAAACAAACAAACTTGAATTAAGTTCCTAATGGATCTACACTAGTCAGATTAGTAACAAGAAAGGTGTTGGCAAATGAAACTAATGGATTTAATGTAATTGTTTTGCATAGTTAATTTTCCATCTTTCGATGACTGAATTATGTTGTTCCAACAAGTTATTTATTTGATATACAGGCAACCGAGGAAAGATACAAAAATAAAGGGGCATACTTAGTTTTAAAACCCCCTGATTTTGACGATCCGCAGTTCCATAGTTTTGAAGCAATTACTCCTAGACCAGAGGTATGGATTATATTTGTCAACTAGCTGAAATAAATGATGAAATTTTCTTTTCCTAATCTCTCCGGCATGCCCTTTACTGATAGTCAAACAAAGAAGTTAGCATGCATAGAGTTGTGTACTGGTTGAATGCATTTTTCTTTTTCTATATAAAAAAAAAATTCTGCTTAAACACAATTTCTTTAATACATTCTCCATTACAGGTGAATGCCTATTATGACTATGAAGATGTGATTGATTCTGATGAAGAATTGGACTTGGCATCGATGGTAACTGCTCCATAAAGACAATCACATGTTTTTAATTAATAGAGGAAAATCTGCAAATTTTTGAGTTGCAAATTTTTGAGTTGTCAATTAATTTTTACTTCAAGTAGTTCCTTTTTTAGCTGCCTTTTATGTGGAATAATTTATATACCTCTTATAGATAAGTTGTAATAAAATCTTCAGTTTTGCTATATCATTTATCAATTTGTTTCTTTTTTTTTTTTCTTTGGTTTGTGGATATGTATTTTCCAAGAAAAAGGACAACTTTTAGAAGCCTGTTCTTGTTGGTGCCCTTAAGCATCAGTTGCAATCGCTGTTTGGTTTTCCATGATTACATTTTACAAAGAATTTTAATGGAATATGTTTTTGTTGTTACCTGGGACTTAACTTGGGCTCCAGCAATTTTGCTACTACAAATAATCCTTTTTCACTGCATCATCTGTAAAAAATTTGATGCTAATAAAAATTATAAACACTACCGATGGATATAAAACTCCCATAATCAAAAGTTTTTTTATATCTCTAATTTAAACATTTGATAACATTATTAACATGTTGAGTATATACTTGTTAATTGTAACGTTTAACATTTATCAAATGATGTTAAAATAATATTGTTAAGTTTTTAATTCTAGTATTTGTTGTAATGAATTTTAGGTGTGCATTGGATATGACAATTAGTGACATTTAATTCATTTTTTTTTTTTTGTTAACTATGAAGTAATACAAATGTTTTTAATGCTAACAATATTAATAGTTCCCTAAAAAAGTATTATTAGTTCCCTAAAAAGTATTAATAGTGTATTAATAGTTAGAAAATTGATCACAATATTAATATTTTAAAATAGTTTTACTTTATCATTTAAAAAAAAAAAAAAAGGTTTTATATTATCATTCAAAATTATAAAATTTTTCCCACTCAAAATATAGTTTCATATGAACAAATCAAGGGCTTTGAACATAAGTTTTTTATATCACTACTGGAAAAACACCATTTACCGCCGTAATAACATAAGAATTTCGTCGGTAAATGACATTACCGATGGAAAGTAAACGGCGGCTAATTTGTGGTTGGTAAAACATTACCGATGGAATTTTCGTCCATCGGTAAAGCAATGTTATCGATAGATATGTCTCAGTTTGTAATATTTGTCAGTACTCCGTCGATAATTGGATACTAATTGGTAATTTAATTACAAAATAAGAAAATAAATTAAAAAAAAGGTTAATTTTGTCGATAATGAATAAAAAAATAAATAAATTAATCCGCATTCCTTCGATAATTCATCGGTAAATAATAAAAAAAAATAAAAAATATATTTTCCGTTGGTAATGTATGAATAGTTTTTTTAAAATTTTTTTTAACTTAATTGCAATTATATTTAAGCTCAAATATATATTTAATTAGATATATAAAAGATTAAATTATATTTAATTAATTTATAATTTAATTGCAAATATAAAAGTAAAAATATTCCTTTATATTAATATAAAAAAAAAAAATATAAAAATAATGTCATAATATTAACAAAAAATTCAAAAGTAATGTCACAATATAACTAAAAAAAAATCTAAGATATATTGCATCATCATCGCCATCCTCCTGATCCACCATATAGTCATCATCATGAGCAACATCAGCAACATCTTCGGGATGTACTGGCGGAGGAAGAGGATTTGTAGCGGCAGCAGGCTGTAGATGAGTTGGAAGAGGTAGCCTAGTGTGTTGTGACACCATCTGCAACCACTCCTCTATACTTCGCATCCGAGCATCAACAGTCCTCATCCTCTCATCTACTCACCTATCCACCTCTCGCTGAATGTCCTCAGCTGAAGGGGGTGGGGTAGAAGAAGTACTGGCACCGGGCTGTTCATAAAAATGCGGGGCCTGAGAACAAATGCCATAAATTCTGCCATTCGTTCGTCTCCTAACAACTTGAAGGAATAACTCTCTCTCGTCCACCTGACGAGGCTCAGTGGATCCTGGGGCTAGCTGCGACAATTGCTGACGGAGGTTGTTGATATTCTCATACATTTTATACAATATTAGTGATTATCTTAATACTTTAGCATTATAAAAATTTAATTTTAATTTTACTTTAACCGTTTTGTTACTTACATTAACCCTCTGAAATCTGGTATCAATAAATGTTTGCTCGTCATTCTTCTTTGTGTGTGTGAACGAAGACCTCAATGGCAGAACCTTGCGTCCTAATTTCCGAGTCTCTTAAAATTTAAAATATATTAACAAGTAAAATCAAAGCAAAAAATAATTTGAAAATTGAATGAAAATAATTACCAATCGTTTGGTGTGCTCCTCATGGGGTATAGACCCTCTAGTGTGCTTTGACGGACTAGATCTTGGACCGCCTTTCTCTGTCTTTCTGTTTGTGTTGGCTTGACAAAATAGCTCATGGAACTGGGGAGAACCCCAATGGCTATGCCATCTCTCCCAAGCCTCATCGGGCATCCAAGTCTCATTCTCCTTGTGGTTCACATCGTGAAACATGTCCTTATATCGCAGTGCAGCCTTCTTATAGAAGACTGTCTCAACTAAGGCATCGATCGCCTGATCCCATACATAGTGTTTCTTTAACAATTTAAAAAAAATAAAATTAGTGCTTGAGTAATTAAATTATAATTAATTTAGTACTTATATATTACTAGAGATTTGAAATTATTACATGCCTTGAACTCCTCTAAATATAATTTTTTTACTCTTTGAGGTACCTTCTTCCACGTGTATCTCTCTTTATCAATTTTTTCTCTAAATATCTTCTGGCATGTGCGAGAGCATTTTTTAGACGGATGCAAACTGCAAAAAAATTAAATGTTACAAATAAATGTGAAAATTAATAAAATTATATACTATATATGGTTAGCAATAATATTATAATAATTTTAATATACCTCGAACCCAGCATAGTGATAGTGGGTCTCAACTCAGGAGGAGGAACAATATATGGCTCATCATTATCATCAAGTGTAGCAGTAGTTGGGGATGATGAAGGTGCAGAAGTAGAGGGAGGTGGAAAAGTAGAAAGAGCTGTAAAAGTATAGGGAGTAGACGTGGAGGGAGGAATCGAAGGCAAAAAAGGTGGTGCTGGGGGTAGGGCTGAGCACGGGACTCGGAGATATCGAACCGTATCGAAAATCCAAACCGAAAATATCCAGAACCGAAAAATGTTCGTTGACCGTTTGACTTTCTCCGAACCGAACCGTCCCGATTTTTTTTTTTTTTGGTACGGTTATGGAGATTAGTAGTTATCCATACCGAGAACCGTACCGAACCGAAGAACCGAAACTAGAACCGATTTAAAGGGTTCTTTTATATATACACACACACACACACACACACACACACACACACATTTTGATATTGAATTAGCAACACATTTAAGGAAATTCAATGTGTGTATTTATATATATATATATATAAACCCTTTAAATCGGTTCTAATTTCGGTTCGGGATGGTTCGGTACGGTTCTTGGTATAGATAACTGCTAATCTCCAGAACCGTACAAAAAA
>CATKHJ010478813.1:0-32292 GCA_949750685.1 Vernicia montana
TACTCGTCTTTATTCTTTCAATGCAACTCATGCTCAAGATCCCTCTATGGATTCTACCTATGCTGCTTTCTTGAAGACTAGGTGCCCGCCATCTAATACTAATGGGGATCCAACAGTGGCACTTGATCCTACTCCTAATCGTATGGACAACAAATACTATAGTGAGTTGAAGAAGAATAGAGGATTATTGACTTCTGATCAAACATTGATGAATAGCCCTTCAACACAGAATATGGTGGTCAACAATGCAAGAAATAGCAGATTATGGGCTTCCAAGTTTGCAAAAGCTATGGTGCATATGGGTTCTCTTGATGTTCTTACTGGAACTCAAGGTGAAATCAGGAGGCAATGCAGTGTTGTCAATTAGTTTTCTTTTTTTTTCTGTTTTTCCTTGATTCTATTAAAATTTTAAATTCTTCACTCATTCATTCATTCTTTTTTTCTTCTGTTAATTCTTATTTTCTCATTTGAGATTTGTCAACGCAATTGTATATCATCAATTATCTTTTATCAGTCTAATATGTCAAATGTAAAATTCAATTGAAGTCGATTAATTCAAGTTTATGCCTTTCTTTTTCCCCTCTTAACATCAGAAAATCAATGGTACATACTTTCCTGTCATTAAGCTGCACTTACTAATTCTTTTTGTTCTTTCAGACAATTCTATGCAAGACTTTGAATGTTGTACTATTTAATAATTATAGTATATTAGCTTAGAATTTCATTAAATTAATGACCATATTTAGTTAAAGCAAATAAATAATATAATCATACAATTAGAGAATAAAGTTGATAAATAAAGTCTTTCAATCATATTTATCTTTTGGAATAATAGCTGCTAATTATTAATTAATAAACCACATCCTGTCATCTTTCAAAGGCCCTAGACATAGATCTTCTTAGGAAAACCCAACTCCTTCTATTCTCACGATACATGAACATTAATCAATTACAGTAATTGGCCAAGCTAGTGATAGTAGCAATTTAGCAACAGGACAAAAATGATAGAATGCCAAGGGTTATACTTGCGCATTGTCCACACAAACCTGGAACATTTCCCAAGTGCCTTAAGAGTTAAAATTTTGCATTAACCAAAAACAAAAAAAATCCCATGAGACAAATATATAACGTTTACTTGCACAATCCATCGAGAAGAAACCAATCTGTTACAAACACTACAAATTAACAGATTGCAGCTTCCATAAATAGATAAGAATCATCCTGTGTACATCTACGTAATGTTCCATTTCTTCAACCTAGTACACAGATATGCTATTACAATCAAAATATAAAAGATTATTCTAGGATATAAAATAATGACAGAACAGCTCCAGGAGCCTTCAGGTAGAAAAACTTTACACGTGATAAAATTTATGCTTTGAAAAGTATCCCTGTTGATCCATGCAAAATTGCTTATTGGTCACCATGGCCCCGACCTTTTTTTCAGATGACAGCTTCTTTTTTAGGTTTGTAAAAAGAAATCAAGCTGCACTCAAGCAGTTTTCCCAAGTCCCGTATTTTGAGCTGAAGCTTCCTCCACCACTCTGCTGTGCATGCTCAGAAACAACTGCACGGGCACAAACATCCCAAGTCCTTGCTATGTCCCCAAGTGACATGGGTTGTGAAAGGCTTCGGAGAGAAATGCTGAACCTTGACTTAGCCTTAACTGAAAGATCCTCGTACTCCTTACTATTATAATGGCAAGCAAGACCCGAGTTAATTAACAGTAATAAAAAAAAAAAAAAAAGGGATAATATTCTAACACATGCAGGAATGTACAGAAATACAAAAGCATGTATGTATATCCTTAATGGAGAGCTTGTGACTCCATATTTAATTTCACTCCAGAAAATGATTGAGAAATTTTCTTATCATGCCAAAAGTGGATTATATTAATTCGTCTGTAAGCAGAGTTCTAATCCTATTAACTGATCAACATGAGATATGATATGACCACGCTCAAGCAAACCCACAGACTTAAAATATTCCTTGAGAAATGTCTAATTTGATCTAGGCTTCCAAGAGCAGGTAAGAGTCTTTCAATGTTTTACCATTACGAGACATCCACCAAACAAATCATACCTTTTCAAAAACCATTTTTTTTCTTTTATTTTTGTTTTGTTCCCATATAGGTTCTTAAGAAACTTCCTGTTCAAAATTTACACGTTTCTATCCATGCCAAATTATTTAATATATACTGCAAAAGAGTTGATAAAAATTGCTATATATATATATATATATTAGACAACCTTTTCTCTTGAGAGAGTGAGAGAGAGAGAGAGAGAGAGAGAGAGAGAGAGAAGGAAAAGTTAGGGGAGGAAAAACCAAGTGAACCCATGATGTTGGAGATTTCCTTAGGACATCTCTAATGGTTATACCTTTCAACTGTTTGATGCCAATGCCACATCATCAATCTATTAAATTCTTTCCTATCAGACTATCTCTCATAATGGTTAAACTCTAAAAAGCTCAATAATATGGGACTCACAATCAAATAACACATTATTATTTAAATCATTTACAATATACGTTTCATAATAAATATATTTATTTAACAAAATCATTTAATTATTTTAAGAAAATAATTAGTTAATTTTATCTAAAATTTTATATTTATCGAAAATAATTTTTTTTTAATTTATGAAAAATAATATATTTTAAAATATACATAAAATAATATATTTTTCATTTGTTTAAATACTAAAGTATTAAATTATGAGAGATTGAATACATAATTAATTAAACGAGAACATAAACAAGAAATTATTCATAGTTACACATAACATTTAAAAAAAAAAATCGAAATATAAAGTACTAATGTGAAAAACACTAATTTTCATTTGCATTTTCTCCAAATTCAAATCATTCTTTGGAAAAAAAAAATTCAAATCATTTAAAAAAAAATAATAATAATGACCCACATATAGGACACGTGTCACGACCAGATGCTATCTCACGCACCTGGTGTGACACACGCCTATCATCTCTCATTTGTGCAGTTCACGTCTTTCATTTGCATTTGGCAACCGGTTGATATGTATCAACCGGTTAGTGCCACCAACACAGCTTTAATGGTGAGTTTAATACCAACAACTCAATAACCTGTACACCAACCCACCATTAGAGATGCTCTTAGAGATATCACATCTCAATAAACAACCAGCACATGGGAAAAAGGGAAGAAGTAACAAAGATCAGAATCACTTGGTCCCTTACCTGACTTCAACTGGTAACTTGTCCAACAGTATTGGGGAGCAAGTTGGATAATTTGTAGGCACAAGCAATCTAAGGGGCTGAATTGGTGACTGCACAGTAATCAAGCACAAATAAATACTGAGAAATGTATGGCACATGTGTAGTATATCACTTCATATTAGGTTTGAAGGCCCACCATTTGTGCTGAAGCATATTGTGATTTCAAGTTTGGACTAAGAGCAACAGCACTGAAAGAGCACTTGACAATGGTTCCTTCACCCCCTTTAGCAGCAGCAGCAGCTGCAGTTGGATCAACATCTTCCTCACTAATATCAACTACCGTGTCTATAAGCCGCTGATTAATTTCCCGTATCTCTTCCAAAAGGGCATGATTAGCCTGCAAAGGAGCCATGGCATTTATCAATCTAGAAGAAGCTAAAATGAGATTTCTAAGAAAGAGTGAGGTAAGAATAACATGCCACTCAATGTTTTCCCACAGTGAAAACTACAAGTAAAGTTTTTCCTTGTACCAGGATCTTGAAGTTTTTTTATTCATGTACTAAATAATTTCCTTAAACACAGTATCAGAAGAAAAAACTTCTGGCTCATCCATTTAAAGCACATGAAACACTTGTAGCAAACACAATGCTTTTTTTTTTTTTTTTTAATCTTTTCTCTGCTAGCATGATAATTATGAAAATGATGGTGTTAAGGATGATTTTGGCAGTGGCCCAGAATGTATGGCACATTGTCCTAATATCAAACTTGTCAAAATTGCTGAGGTAAAAAAAATATATATAACTTATGGGACTGAACCTTTTGTCAACAACGATGCTGCATCTTATAGAAACAAGACAATCTTGTATCATGAGAGGCTACGAGATATAACAGCAAAAGTTTTATTCAACATACAACCACTTAAAATCCACATAATTTAATACTTAGACCAGGAGACAAAAATTGGTAGCAAAAAAGAATTACCTCAATTCTAGGCCTCTTGACATTTGATGTTGCGGTTGACTCCAAATCAGATGTCTCTGGACCAT
Organism: Vernicia montana; assembly: GCA_949750685.1. Lineage (NCBI taxonomy): Eukaryota > Viridiplantae > Streptophyta > Magnoliopsida > Malpighiales > Euphorbiaceae > Vernicia > Vernicia montana. The sequence goes on from CATKHJ010478813.1 coordinate 4,242, forward strand.
TCAACTGCTTAAAACTGTCACTTACGCTGCTAGCTGATGATACAACATTCAAGGGCATGGCACTTGTATATCGCCTCATTTTCCTTGTTCCACTCATTCCATCTTGGGTGATAAAATTTCTTGCCTGAAGGCGACAATTTGTCATTGCCACCAAATCCTCACCAACTGCAGCTCTAGATCCATTACCTGGGGCTGATCCTGCAATTCTGTCAATCATACTGACAACTGAGCCGATGTCACTGACAGATGCACTCAATGCTTTAGGGGACATAGATTTAACCTGGAAATTACAATTATAGCATGAATATGTTATTCATAGTCAATAACAAAATACCTACAGAACATTTTCAAGCCCACCCCCTCTCTTTTAGCCACCTTTAAGATCAGGGTGGGGAAAAAACATAAAGGCCTAAAAAAGGCATGACTAACCGCTTTAATCAAACGCTCAAGAGGTTGCTCCGTGACACTTGACTTGCCAGAAGCAGTAGTCAAAGCATTACCATGTGCACCATCAGGACCAGTAAATTCTGCAAGCAAAGGTGAGGCTGATATCCCAGGAGTGCCTATTGCAAGGGATGGAGCTGGTGCTTGAGCACCAGTTGTTTGTTGCTGTCCAATATTTCCAGCATTTGAAAGTGAGGAAATACCAGATACAGGTTTCTCAGAATCTCCTGGCATCGGGGATATCGCTAAAGGAGTTGAAGGAGATGGAACAACAAAAGGAGAGTTTGCAGACTGCAATGGGGTTCCAGTTTTGGTTAGAGTTGATAGTAGATTTTGCTGATCAATCTGTGGAGAAGAATGCTGTGATAATTGAGGAGAGGCAGCCTGAAGCAGTTGAGGTGAAGAAATGGGAAATGACGCTCCTGATTTCATCTGTTGATGGGGATAAGCTGTGCGCTGACCTGCTGAGAGGTGTTGCTGAAAAACACCAGGCTTAACACCCATCCCCTGTCTGATCTTAAGCTCATTGACATCATTCATCTGATGTACCTGTGGCATTTGGTGCGCCTGCATCTGTGCAGGCAACTGCTGCTTTGCTTGTTGGTGCAATTGTTGCTGCTGCTGCTGTTGTTGCAGCATCTGCTGCTTCTGCATAAACTGTTGCTGAATCTGACGCTGTTGATATTGTTGTTTGAGCTGTTGAGTCTGCAGCATTTGTTGTTCTTGCTGTTGTTTCAGATGCTGATGCTGATGCTGAAGCATATTGGGATTTGACTGAAGGGAAATATTTTGCTGCAGCATATTCACCCCATTTTGTGCTGACAAATTGTTAATGTTGGCCTGTTGGGGATTGCTCACAGGATTCTGTTGTAGAGATCCAACGGTTGCCTGCTGCAATGAACCCATTGCATTTCCTTGACCTGAATCTATATTGGAAGCTGGCTGCAGTGAATTCATCATGTTTTGCTGTGATGTAGAAACCCCAGATAAAGAAGATAGAGAATTATGCTGCAAACTTGACATATTGTTCTGCTGCATTGTCGGTACAGACCCTTGCAAGCTCATTGATTGCATTTGGGGGTTCATTTGATTTTCATGGGACTGCACTTGAGAAACTTGAGATTGTGATTGCTGGATGTGAGACTGTTGAAGTGATGGCATAGGCTTCCTGGGTCTATTTGTATTTATAAAATTGATAATCTGCTTCTCGTACGAACCCAACTTCTCCTTGAAACCAGGCGAAATATTGTTTTTTGAAACCTGTAAGAATGATATTATGCGCTCTAACATGTTCTTAAATATTTTTAGTTTCTCAAGCTGCTCTGACTTGGGTTGTTGTGGAAGAGAATCATGCTGGAAAACAAAGAATAACATACTTATGAGCTTCAAGAATCACACTAAACATTTGCAACAAAATTAATAAAAAATACAAGTATATATATATATATATATATATATTGTTAAAAAAGGCTTTTCTTCACAGGTTATTTATTTTATTCCACGACTTGGGAGGGTTTAACCAGTACAGATAACAGATTGACAATCCCAATATAGATAGATAGGCAACACTAGAGTAAACCACAGATCACCACCAGGTCACCATTACCACAACAAATGAACTGAAAAATTGGATTTCACAAGTAATGAATAGGCAATGAACAAAAAAATATATGTAGTGAGTTAAATTACCTGCTGTAACTTTGTGGCAATTTTCTGGTACATTTCATTTAGTTCAGGCAAGTACATCTCCCTCATGCCTTTGATCTACAAATTGAAAAAAAGAAAAAAATAAATGTTATGAAAAAAAAGAAAAAGCTTTATTTCTTTAGGTAACATAATGAAAAATAGAAGTGTTCCAACGACATTTGTAAACAGAATCACTGAAAATACAAAGAGAGAGCTAAAAGTTACAGATTGAAACAATAGAAGAGCATAACAATATCAGACCCTTGACAAGGCATATTGATGCAATTGAGGAAAAAGAAGAAGATACGATTTAAGAATCTTTTGTTTAATTTTTAAATAAGGAATTTTATTTAGTTTTCCTAGTGTAGTTTGTTTTAGGTTTCTTTTCCATGTTTATTTAGGTTTCTTGTTAAATAAGTCTTTTAATTAGTATTAGGTTCCTATTTAGGTATTAGGTTTCTTTTCAGTCTAGGATTAGAATTTATCCTAATTAGTATAAATAAGTTGCTATTAGACAATAGTATTGTATTCTTATTATTTTCAATTCAGAATTTTAAATCAAAGGTTTTCTTTAAACCCTAATTATTTTCTTGTTCCAACCACAATTATTATTCTATTCTAGCCCTAATTGTTGAATCTAATTACCCTAAACTTTTCCGCTGCGTCACATATTTATTGGCATAAAAATGGAAAGGCATGAGAACCTTATGTAATCTACCTGTCTAGTTGAGATTATGGCTTAGTTCACTATAATGCCTGGTTTTATTTTTGCTAAGGACATTGGATGCTTAGCAAAATGATTACTTGACATTTATAGAAAAATGATAGACCTTAAAACGATGAACTTTTCTCCTCTTATAGTCCATTACTTCTTATTTCTTGTTGCTAAAGCTATTACAATGGTTCCTAACTAACCGTAGTTATTTCCAAGCCAATACTGACATTATACCCAAGCCCCAAAACAAAACTCCCTTAAATTTGGACCTATAACAAAAAATGTAAAATAAAATACCTTTTGATAGACTTCCTCTTGCCAATCACCCCCATTTGCATGGCCAGTCTGTGCTGTTGAATCAAGTGATGCTACAAAAATAAGCATACTTACTCATGTAAGTCAACTAAAACTTGCACATTCTATAGACTCCACAAAGAATCTTCACAACAAAAGAACATGCAGTTTCAAGAACAGAACAAATACGCATCAGTTTACATAGAGAGATCAACTGAGAAGCAACATGCAAGTGAATCCAAACATGTGCTACCACCAAAACCACTAGAGTATATGATGAAGCATTGCCTGGAAACTTCATTCATGAATAAATTTCAGTATGTTCAACACTAGTTTTTCTCACAACAAAGAGATACAATAGTCAATATAAGTAACACTTGTAACGTAAAAACAATATCAAGCTAACATTGCTCCTTGCTGCGACAAATGAATACTTAAGTGAAAAGGGATCTCAATTAAAAGTTACTTTATGGCACTATCAAAAGAATAAAGAAATAGATAGGATAATAATTGAACGTGTAATCACAATTTTCAAACTAAAAGAGAAGATAAGGCATGCAATTCAGGTACACCAGGAGCATACTAGGAGGGGTGCCACTCAGGTACAAAGGAAGGAATGAGAGAATCCTGATGAGAAAGAAAGAGAAAAAAAAAAATATTGCACTTCTATTTCTGTAAACCCTGAACAGTTAAAAAACCAAAACCAAAGACAAAGGAAAGAGAAGCTTTGTTAAGAAGGACAATTATTATAAATCCTTCTCATGGAAAAACCATTTCATAAGAGCAAGCACCACCTTCCTTTGGTAAGTACAAGTGGCATGTACTAAAAACAAATTAGTGATGGGGAGAGGAACATGAGTTAATCGACTTGACTTTTCTCTGCCCTCCAATGCGCAGTTCAATTTAAGGAATGAAAGTTAAATTCCTAGACATTAAAGTTAATATACAGCAAATGGTGCAATGCAGGGGACGACATGACAGGTATGGTCACAGATGCAGCATGTGCACCTTGACAATAGTACATAAAGCTACAGTAAAAGGGGTAGACATTACTTAAACTATTCTCATATCTTCCAAAATTTCACATAGCCTTCAACTCTAATTCCAAGTGACAGAAGTTTGATACAAATTAATGATAAACATGAAATCACAAAACCACAAAAGTACAGTTTGAACATAACTAACATCAAAGTTATTATGACATACTTGATGATGTTTCTGGAGGAGGTCTTTGTGATTGATATAATTGCTTTTGTTGATCAATTACATTCTGCTGTTGAAGCAAGGAACCTGGCGCTTGACTTGATGCCTGGAGCCTAGGCTGCAGATCTCGTTGTAATGAATTAGGCTGCTGTTGCAAACCCAGCTGTTGTTGCAGCTGTGTTGGCTGTGATTGAATCTGAGACATCAGTTGCTGTTGTGGTAGCTGTGGTTGTGACTGCTGCCCTTGAGTTGGCAACAAATTTGTTGCACTTTGCTGTTGTTGTTGCTGCATTGGAACCTTGGGCTGTTGCAGCAAGTGTACAGAATGCTGATTAGTTTGCATGTTTGAGTTGCCAGGCTGGGCTCCAAGCAACTGTTGCTGCTGCTGCTGCTGCTGCAAACCAGAGACATTACTTTGAGAACCTAATTGCTGTTGATGCATACTTGAGAGGTTATTTTGTTGAGCCATTAACTGCTGCTGCTGCTGCTGCTGTTGGTGTTGCTGTTGCTGTTGTTGCTGCTGCAGATTCTGAAGGGTATTCTGCTGGCCTAGCAACCTCTGCTGTTGCTGCTGCATGTCTCCAACACTGTTTTGTTGTCCAATTAACTGATTTTGCTGCATATTCGTGGTATTTGCTTGTTGGCCCATCAGCTGCTGCTGCTGCTGCTGAGGGGGTAACAATGGCTGCTGCATCATTGATGTTTGCTGTTGATGAATACTAGCAGTCTGTTGTGTTTGCTGCGGCTGCCTGAGGACTGATTGTGGATGTTGTTGAAGCATGGATTGTGCTGATTGTTGAACAGAAGAAGGCTGATTCTGTTGAAGACCAGAGAGAGGCGCTGATTGTATAATGGAAGGCTGCATAACAGACGATGTTTGCATACTAGATTGCTGAGAAGATTGCAATTGAGTTGGCTGTAATAGATTTTGCTGCTGTTGCTGTTGCTGCTGCTGCTGCTGCTGCTGCTGTTGTTGGATGTGAGATTGCACAAGTGTGTGTGGGAGATTTGCCTGCTGGAACTTCTGCTTTATAAATTGTTGTTGTAACTGCTGCTGCTGATAAAGATATTGCTGAGTATTTTGGGATTGTTGTTGCTGCTGTTGGGGAACAACTGGTTGCCTTCCTGGCATTTGTCTCTGAGAATTGGCATACATATTGGAGGGTACCCCTTGTCCCATTGAATTCCCTGCTGAGTTCTGTGGAACTCCAGATATATTCTGCATGTTGGGATTCTGACTAACAACATTTGGGATAGAATTCTGAGTTAAACCAGAAACAGGAGGCAGTGCAGATGTTAAAGTGGCAGAACTTTGAACCCCAGTAGATGGCATATTATTCTGAATGTTCTGGGATAACAATTGCTGACGTGTTTGAGACTGATTAGCTTGCAATGTGATAGGAAGTGACTGCCCCTGATTGTGAACTTGGGGCTGCATACTATGAGATGCTGTTCAAAATAAGACAAAAAGAAACCAAGTTAGAGAAACAACAACCAGAAAACCAGGAATTAAAGAAAACATCAATTGCTGGTTCATCAGTATAAGCATTTACCATTGAAAGGAACTAATTCTTGCACAGGCTATTCAAAGCATGAAAATGTGATTTCACCAACAGAGAAAGAGAGAGAAGGAGGAGAGAAGAGGGGTGGGGGTAGGGGTGGGATGGATGAAGGAGAATATTTGTGTTTGTCATATATTCTTCAAAAATTATAACATTTTAAAGAATGAAATTCTTCACTCCAAAATTGAAAGGCTGAACTAATTTATATAGAACCATCTCCTAAACAGAAAGCATAAAAGTTTTAGAGAAATGGAGCAAAACATGATGGAGTAAATTTCACTAGCATTTACAAACTAATCACTAAATTTCAATGTCTCTTAAAATCACTATACTTTAATATCTCTAACAATAAAACCATTGAAACCAAAATCCAACCAACATCATAAATATGATGTGGCAACCATATTTGAAATTTTAATGTACATTTTATTTTTTCTTTTTTATGCATATTGGACTTTGCCACAAGGTTTTTTTTTCCTCATATATTTCACTCATAGAGATAGGAGAGATATAGAGAGGAGAGAGAGTGAGAATAAAGATGAAAATGAAAATTCACTTGGGTGGCCCATAAACACACAAAATATACTAAAAATATCCAATATGGTTACCACGTCATATTGTTGATATGAATTGCAAAGATTAGCAATTGTTAAGACAAATTGGAATTTAGGTTAATTTAATGACAATTTGTGACTAGTTCATCTACTACTTTTGAAGTTAACCCAACAAATAGTTTGACAATGGCATCACATAGAAGTCCAATGCTCAATAAAGCTATTACCTCCTGTATCAGGGGGTCTGTTGCTATTGCCAGATGGGTTGGGTGGTAATGAATTGGGCATTGTAGTTTGAGACTTGGACTCCATTGTAAGCATCTTCAAAGAAATTTTCCGAAGATAATCCGACTGAAATCAGAGATTGTCAGAACAAAATCAGATCTCACAAAATCCAGAATACAAATGTTGCTGTCAAGGTTTTGGGGTGTGTGTGTGTTTGTGTGTGTTTGTGGTGGGGAGGCTACAAGCTGAATCTTTTAGCATATAGTGGCTTATCAATGTTTGCAGTTTTTTCCTTCCTAACTTTGTGCTCCCTCCCTCTCCCCTCTTAGGTCTTTCTTTTTTCCAATTCTCTTTCTTTGCACTTCCCTTGTACTCGGGAAGAATCTCTTATCCTTCTGAACAAAATGAACTAAGCAAGAGGATTAACATAAGGATGTAACTTCAGCATTAAGGACATACCTGGCTCGTGGCAGCAGTGTAAATCTTTTCCTCAAACCGCACAGCAATCTTCTTGAGTTCTTCTAGCCCCTCTTGACCAGAAAATGGAAGATGTCGCTTTAATGTCTCCATTCTGTACAGGCAAAACATTGTATTACCAATTACATAACAAGGACAAGGAAATTAGTAGCCACTAGCGAGCCAACGAAGAGAACCCTCAATTGATAAACCATGACAATAGCTTTAGGAACAAAAATTACAAATTTTGTAGCAAAGCCACCGATAAATAGAGAAACACAAAGTCTCAAATGCAATACGCAAATGATAATTAAGTCACACATTAAAAGAAACACTAACATTTTGTTGACAATTCTCTGTCGTGAATCAGGCTGCAACTGAGCTCTCCAATCACCTGCATCTATTGCAGGTTCTCCACCCTGGCCAGTAGGCCGCCAATTATTGGTATCCATCAGATTCCAACCAAGGACAGTTAACTGCTGCAAGCACTACAAAGAAAGACTCTATCAACTGTAAAAATAAATCTAATTGCAGAAAATTCTCCTTAAAATCTCTAGAAAAAGCATCAATTCTACAGCAAATAAAGCAATAAACGAACAAAAGAAAGGACAAATTGAAATATTTTTGGTTACCAAATAAATTCATCAAGTTAAAATTTTACCCTTAAAGCGTAAGGTATTGAGTCTACAGAACATTAACGAACATGGAAAAATTAAAATTTTTTTTTATTAATTTAGATGATAAATCAAAACATAAACCATTATAGCTGGATTTAAATTAAAGGAATGAAAATTTTCAAATTTCAAAACCAACCACAAAAATCAATTTCAGGGTTTCAATTTTAATGGAATTGACCAATTACCCAATTCTTCGTTTCACTTAAAGCAATCAAATTCACAGAAAAAATAATAATCTGTTAAACTTATTTTATAAATTTTTACATCAAAATTTGTGAACAATTACTTCAAAAACAAAATAAAAAAAAGGAAAAATTGTTCCTTCAACAACAACGTAACTCATAGTCGTCCAATAAATGGAGAAGAAGAAGAAGAACCTTGAGATTTGAGGTCTTCTCGCTGATTTTGTTGGTCGTTATCAGAAACACTGAAAATTTGGAGGAGAAGAAAAGAGAGAGAACAATCAGAAATTACTTCATCATTACAGATTCTAAGGCCAAACCTGAAAGTTTTGAGATTTTAATTTAAATACCATCATTATCCTTGCTAACTCGGTTTTGATTTTATTATTTCCCCTTATTACCCTTCTTAATTTTATTTTTCTTTCAATATTTTGTCAGATATTTTTTTTTTTTCTTTCAATTTTTTGTCGGATATCGAGTCTGATGCTTTAAGCGTGGTTCAAGCTATGAAGTCAATTATTCCTGATCGGTCTCTTGTTGGGTTGGTTATCAATGATTGTGTAAGGCAATGCTACCGAATCAGATAGCTCATCTGTTAGCTAGAGCTCCTATTTCTTGAGCTGATCTTAAAGAGTGGGTTTATATGCCCCTTCTATTGTTGCTGATGTATTGATTTTTTCTTTCCAATAAAACTTCCAGTTTAGCCTAAAAAAAAAAAATTAAGTTCGTATAAGGTTAATTCACTATCGCAAAAACTAAAAAGTACTTAATTTGTCATAATAATAATTATATAAATATTAAGGTTTTCATTTTAAGTCCAATTTTAGAATTGATAAAGATAGATAATTATGAATTAAAGGTTTAATTGGGATTGAGTCGGAATTGAATCGTAATTAAATTAAATATTATATATAATATATTATAATTAATATTATTTATTAAAAATATGATAAATTAAAATATATCTAAATAAAATAAATTAATTTAGTAAATATTAATTGATAAATTTATTAAATAATATTTCAAATAAAATTTCAAATCATAATATTTATATATTTATATATATATAATTTATTATTATGTTACTAATTTAATAATTTTAAGGTATATTAAATTTAATGGATATAATTTTTTAAAAAAATTAATAAATATAATTTATCAAATTGTAAGGAGATTAATAATTAAATTATTTTTTCCTCAAAAAATAATTAAATTATTTTATCATAATTAAATATATAATTAAAGAGATTAAATATTTAGTGGAAAGTGAATTAAAAGACTTATTGGAGGTTTAGTGTTTCATTCCAAGGCTAACAATTAAGTATTTAATTTTTTAAATACATTTCAAAAGCTAAATCAATTAATCCGTTTGAATCATAACCGGATTGATCAGTTCATGAATTACCTAGCCAATTCAAAAGATTTAATTTGATTTTCAGTAAAAGAGAGTTTATTATTCAAACCGAACTAGTTAATTATCCTATTCACAAGTTTTTTTGATCCGACCGATGGCTCCAATCCGAATTTAACAAATATAATAAATATAGTATATTTTTTTTTTCAAAAATATAAGAGTAGCAAATACACTTTCAAAAAAAAAAATACTAAGTTTAGCAAATATTAAAAGAAGTCTAAAAATCCCTTGGATGCACCTCTCAGGCTCTAATACTATGCGTGCATGAGAGTGAATTTAAGGGAGAAGAGAAGAGAATGAAGGTGTAATTAGTATCTATCTTGTTTGACATATATATATATTAAAGGGAAGGGAGTAATTCAATTGAAATTGGTTACACCCCAAATTAAGGTGTAAAAAATTTCAACTCTTGGTGATAAATTATAATTTATTTGTATAGCCATTTTTACCCTTATAAATTTAACAGTATTTCATATAAGCCCTTATATATTTTTTACGTTAATATTATCCTACATATATTTTTTATATTTGAATATTTTAATGATATTAGTTGGGATTTTTATTGCTTTTATAGAATCACTTCTAACGTGAATGTAATAAATTTATCTTTTTTTTTAATAAATTTATTTCAATATATCTGATTATATTTTAAAATTATTAATAGTGATCTCAAGTTTTTATTATTTGAAAATTATTTTCAAAAATTTAACTTGATTAATAGATTTTATTTTTATTGAAAATTTATGAGTATTATTTTTATTATTTATTTGATATTTTTTTATCTTTTTATAATTATAATTCTCGTCCATTTCTTTCCATTTTATAATTATAATTCTCGTCCATTTTTTTTCATTCAAATAAAATAATATTATTTCTCATTCATTCTCTTTATTAATCAAATTTTAATTTGTCAAATAAAATATCATCCTTTTAAAATAATTTTATCTTCCCTCATTGTTCTATTGCCATGCAACATGCATAATGTAAGGCGTGAGAGGCTTACCACTGGGCCAAGTGGCCAGTGGCTTATACCCAGTGTGTTGAAAATTGTGTATTTGTGGTTAAATAACTATTGATATGGAGTGCTTAAAGTTTTGCAAACCATAACTTATAAAAAGCTATATTTTTATTTTTTTCAAATCACAATTTATTAAAAATAAATAAAAAGTCAACATGCAATTTGAAAAAGAGGAACCGACCTAAGACAAATTGACAAACACAATATGGGTTTTGATAAAATTATGATTGGGGGTGGGCGGATCAACTCTAATAAGGGCTAAAATTGTTGCAAAAAAAATTAAAGGCCAAAATTGTTTTAAAAAAAAAAAACTATATTGTTAATTTATTATTATTATTATTATTATAAGATTTTAAAAGAATAATAAAATAAAATTATAAAATTTCAAGACTTTTTGTTATCATAATTAAAATTTTCTATTAATGGAATTAATGCAATTGGTTCATCAATAAATAATTACTAGTGAAGCTGTATAAATTTAAAGTTAGGGCATATTTAATTTAGTGGTTACTGATGTTACATACGCTGATAATTGAAACATATAATTATTTAGTAAAATTTTACTAGTTGTTGCTATTGAAATGTTAAATGATGATTAAAAATATAATTTATTTTTAATATATTATTATATATCTTAGTTTTTTTTTAATGTGTGATATAAAATGCAAAAATAATGTAGTAATTAAAAATTTATAAATAATTATTTTTTCATATATTTATTTTTTTCGTTTAAATATGAATATGTTATTTTTTATAAATATTATTTATAATATTTTAATAATTATTTATTATTATTATAGTTATATAAAAATATGAAAAAAATATTTTATTAGTAATAATTTTTTTGTAGGGGTAAGTTGATTTAAATTTAAAACAGCTACTAGTTAATGGAAAAATATCTAAAATAGAGTTTTTCAAATCAACAGTTGTTTAAACTCTTAATAGTTAACAGCTAACAATTGATGTTTTATTTTTTTTATCAAACGGTTTAACATATTTATTGAGTGCAAATCAACTATCAATTGTATCCAATAGCTGTACGAAATGCCTCTTGAATAATAGAAGCCTAGTACGTGTCAGGCTTTGCCCTATATAAATTTAGATATTAATTTAATTTGACTAATTTCAAGTTAAAAATGATGTACTCAATATTGAAATTTGAATCATTTTCAGTTTGATTTTTATTTTGGTGGAATAATTTTTTTAAAAAATATATTTTAAATTTGTTTTAAAAATTTTAAATTATTTTAAATAGTAGTTTAAAAAACTTTGAAATCATTATGAATTTTGTTCATTTATTTTCAAAAACAAAATATTTTGGAATTCGATTTAACATTTTTAAAATTAGTTAATGAATTTCAAAATCATTTTTATATCGGTCATCCTCTGGTTTGGGTTGCCAGTTAGGAGCCCTTGCAGGAATTCCAGTTTACATAACCAAGTTGAAGCAGTGAAAATAGATTATGTTGTAAGAAAATCCAACCTGTATTAAATAGCTAAGTAAACATATTTTTATTACTAACAAATTAACTTTCATATAAAGAATATCACCAAAACCGATGAAACCTATTTTAATTTCGTGAGAGACTATTTCATCTTTGGAAGATGGTTGACAAATTGGAAGATCTATATATATTAAGAGGGATTTATCAATAATTATTCATATTTATTAGGATGGTATTGGTAATTTTAATTTTTTTATTAGAATTGAAATCTTTTTAAATTTTTCATTTTCTCTCTATAATTAAAATTTAAATTTCATTCTCCCTCTTTAATTAATATTTAAATTTCATCATATTTCTAAAATTAATATTCAAATTTCATTATTTCTCTTCAATTAATATTAAATGGGTCATATTACTAAAAATTGAAATTAGAGTGTGTATATATGAAAGGTAAAACACATTCTTAAATCTTCGAACTTTTACTATTTTGGCTATTAAATCCGTAAAGATTTATTTATACACATTGAGCCTTCAAATTTTCATTTTTATCACATCAAATAATTTTTTAACTGGACTTATAGAGCGTGAAAAACACGCTCGTGAAAAACGCGTTAAGGCTTGTTGGTCAGCTAATTGGGACAAATTGGACTGACTGGACATGATGATTTGGAAAATTTAAAGAAAAACAAATTAAAACAAAAAGAAAAACGATGTCATTCTAAAAACTCGCAAATAGGAACACCTAGATCGATCAGATTCTCTCAAACTCATTCATCACTCTCACCTCACCTCTCTGAAATTTCTCACCTCTCTAAGAAAAAAAATTCCCAAAAGTTAAAATTGAATTAACAAAAGCAACAATCAGCATATGCAAGTTTAACGATACAAGCAGAAAATGAAAAATTGTACACTGATTATCCTAGAATAGCAAAAGAAATCAGCTTTCTTTTTCTAAACTCACAATTGTCCGCGAGGCTTCCTCGCGGCCGTCGCGAAGCACAACTGCGGACGCACGAAAGCGCTCGTAGTCGCCACGACTGGTCTCGCGCGTCCGCGCAGACTCCATCTGACATGCGTTGTATTGACGCATGTCAGACGTGTCAGTACGACCTGTCAGAGTCGCTGAATGAGCTGGCAGATCCGCCAGCCTCACTGGCGGATCCGCGAGTGCTACCAGCGGCAGTCCGCGAGCTTCATTCGCGGACGCTTGCAGACCATCCGCGGATCCGCGATCTCCCCTCGTGGCTGTACCCTGTACACGGAAATGACCCTTTTGCCCTTGTTTCAGATTACTTTTTCAAGCCATTTTTTATCTTTTCACCCATTTTCATTTCCTATAAATAATCCTTCCATTTTTCATTTCAATTTACACCAAGAGTTAGTATCGAATTTTCTACTGTTTTTTCTCTCTCTCTCTCTCTCTCTCAATTAATTAATTTCTCTTCGATTTTAATTAATTAATTTTAATTTATCCTCCACTCAATTCGATTAATTAATCACTTTAATTAATTAATCAGCCCCAAGAGAACGATAAGCTTCTGGTAGAAAATTGTGGCTGCTTTATGCTTGTTAATTTGGTGTCCAAGCAAAATTCTCCAAATCAAGCAAAACTCAAGCCAAAATCAAGCAAATCAAGCGAAAATCACAAAAATAAAGCAAATCTCCAAGTGAATAGTGAATGGTGTTCACCAGTAAGCTGCTGGTGTTGAAAAGCTTCTCTTCATGGCACGTCGATGGAGAGCAAGATAGATTTGGGACTTGGTGTGGGTTGGCGAGGAGTTGGGTGGCGCTCGGATCATGGACACAAACGAATTTCTTTGGGTGGGTAATTTAAGGTTTTGGGATGAAATTTGAGGTTTAGTTTGATTTAATTTTTGATGAAATTAAGTTTGGAGAAGTTTTTGATGAAATTAATTTTTGATGAATTTGGGGTAGGTTCACTAAATGAAAAGGTTGTTGTTTTTTTTTTTGCATAATGGTGTTGTTTTCTTGAGTATAAATTTATTTTTTATTTTTTAAATTTTCTAGTCAGCTTTTTAATCTTAGTCATGCGTGCCTTATGCCTTTACGCTTTTAACGCGCGTGTCTTACACTTTCGTTACTCTCATTGAAAAGTCATTCGATGTGGTGAAAAATAAAATCTGAAGGCTCAATATATACAAATAAATTTACAAGGGCTTAATAGTCAAAATAATGAAAGTTTTCGAGAGTTTAAGAATGTATTTTGCCTGTATAAAACTACATAGTGTATATATATTAACAGACCATTAGAGATAACCATACCACTAAGTGTGTAAATGTACACATCATTTACAAATAAAAGAATTTTCTTATCAATTATTTGATACTTATTAAATAAAAATATTTGTCCATCTGCAGTAAAAATTACATTAGTAGGGCACCATTTATTCATGAAAATGATTTTAATACAATTAAATCAAATGTTGATTAGTAAATTGTAACTCTGAATATAATATTTTTTAAAGAAAACAATAATAAAGGAATTTCCACAAATTAATTAGTATGATCAATTATTAAATAGAAGGATTGTTTAATTTGTTACGTAATCCATGATTAATTTAATTAGAGTTGGTTTTGATAAGTGACTTAAAGTTTGTGTTTGAAATAATATTTCAAAATTTAACAATTAATAATTTATAATTCAAATAATTGAATCGTTAAAAATTAAAATTTTTAATTATTAGCATCTTAATTTTTCAATTACTATTCATCAATAATTAATCGTAACTATTAAACCAAACATTTTCTTAATTTCATAATAAGATGAAGAGATAATATGTAAATGTAACATATGTATATATGTACCTAATAATTTTTATATTATATAGAATTCAACAAATTAATTTGATTGAGAAATTTCTAAATTTTTTTGGGAGGTTTAATTTATGCCATGTAATAGCAATTTAGCTAGTTTCAATCAACTCAACCCTCCCATCAAAGAAAAAATATTTTTGAGATTTTTTTATTTAAAAATTCTTTAATTTTAACCTAAAATCGCAAATGATATATTTAACGAGACATAATCTAACAGTTATGTACATATTAAAAAAAATAAAAAGATGAAGGATCTTGCTAAATGGATCAATAAAAATTAGATCAATACATATCAATAGGTATCTATTTATAATTTTTAAAAATTTAAGGGACTATATTTTTTAACAATTGTAAAGGCAAAATTCTTAATATTAAAGCGCCAAAAATGGCCAAAGTAATTCCCACCAAACATATCTCAATCCATGGTGGTTACACGTGTACATGGGCCCACTATGCTTTTTGTAATATTATATAGGCACAATTAGGAATTAAAGCATGCCTTAAAAAAATATATATATATATATATATATTATATTATTAATATTATTTAATATAATATTAATAAATAATAATATAATAATAAATAATAATAGAAGAATTAATTCATTATTGTTCTAATTAATTCCAGATTTTGAGGTCTACAAATCTATGTCAAACAGTATGTCGTTTGTATTAAAACTAAAAAAATTTCACCCTGAGATTGGTGTCTGCATGTCTTACTATCATCTATCACCAGTGGTAATTTCTCTCTGCTAGGGTTCTCTTCCTTTAGTTGCAACGTCTAAGTTTGCTTCTTGGATCCCATCGGTGGCCATGGCCACCGGTGGGTATACCCATCCTCTTCTTTTTTTAGCCTGTAAATTTCTTTTCTTCTTTTATAATAAGGCTGTATTTCTTTCTTTAAGGATTGTTTTGGCTTCCCTTCTATGGGATTTTGTTAATATGTTAGTGATCTAGTTTTGTGTCTTTATTCCTCACGGTGGTGCTGCCATTCTTCACTCCGTCCAAGTCCGGCTCTCTCTCATTTGTTCTTTCTTTTGGCGTTTGTGGCAAGTAACACACATGAGGGAGAGGGAAGAGGTGGTTGGTAAGGAAGTAGCCGATTTGAGATCTAAATTGGTTTTCTTCTTGATGGATTCGGCTACTTTTGTCCTTGGAGCCTTCCCTTTCCGACCATGGATGAATTGGCTGCAGATCGGTGGGTTCTATGGGTTATGTGTAATGGATCTTGATCTTTGATGGTGGATCCGCTTGAAAATCCAAGAGTACATGATTTGGTGGAGAATTCCTTCTTCCACCCTCTTGTTCTCCATTGCTACCTTTTGTCCTTCATGGCCTCCGGCAGCTTGCTCATCTAAGTAGACGGAGCTAGGGATGTCGGTTGGGGCAGAGGACTCTGGCAGGAGGGCAGAAGTTCAAGGGCATTTCTGTATTTTCAATGGCCTTTGGGCCATTAATTTTTTGGACTCTAAGCCCATGTTTGAAAACCCTTTTTTGGGTATATTTTATTTGGACTTTAGGTCCAATTGTAATGCCTTGTTTGGGATTTTTCCTCTAGGTATAATCTGTTTATGTACTTTTTTGGGTTTTAAGCCCATTAATATTAATAACTAATCTCTTCTTCGGGCAAAAAAAAGAGATTGGTGTCTGCAAAATTAATTGATAAAATCTTAAAAATAAAATTAGACAAAATTAAATATTATTAGGGTATCAAACTTGATTAAAAATTCAGCATACATAAAAGTATGAAAATACTTAAATAATTTTTTTTATAGTTGTAATGATGTGAAAAAATTATAAATATGTAAATATAATATCGGGTCCCCACGGAGAAGGGAACAGGAATCCCCGCAGGGTGGAGAATACACTCCCCGTCTCTGTCCCATCCCTACTAACGAGAAAAAAATATCCTTCATCTCCACCCCATTCGGGACAAATTCCCATAGAGAACTGGGATTCCCCGCTGCATTGCTATTCATAAGTGGACTAGACTTCAATAATTTTAAGCTTCATATAAAATGGTGGACTGAATTTCAATAATTTTGAACTTTATATATATATAAAATTGGGGCTCCCGTAGCTTGGGTCCGCCATTGTATTAAACACAATGCCATTAATTTGAAAATCCATTTAAAATTCAAATTTAAATTCTCTTAACTCAATTTGTTTTGCGAAAAATAACTTAACTTTGGAAAATATTTTTTCAAAAACTGATTTTATGTTATTTGGTTATAATATTAAAAATTATTTAAAAAATATTAAAAATTTCAATTTATAAGAGTATAAACATATTTAAACTTATAATAATTTCATAATTTTAAATTTTTATTATTAAGTATGAGAAAAAATACATAAAAATGATAAATTTTGTGATCGTCGGCGGCCAACGGTGGTTGGCGAGCGGCTGACGTTGGTCATCAATGGTAATCGGTAATGAATATCAGTGATCGGCAAATTAATAAATTTATATTTACATATTTTTCTTTCATTATAATAAGTTTATCAAAATTCGGAAAATGACTTTTCTTTTTGAAAAGAAAAAGTTATTTTTCTTAAAAAAAAGCTTAGTTTTCTATTAATTAGAAAAATATTTTTCGTTAACTAATTTTCCAAAACATTCCAAACGTTAGAAAATACGAAAAATATTTTTCAAAAAAATATTTTTCGCGATACAAACAGAGCCTAAAACTGATTATATTTATTTATTTATTATTTTTTTTTTTTGAAGAGAATTATATTTAAGTTAAATTCTATTGGTCGACCAAGTGGTGGCGGTGGGAGATTGTAATGGATACTTTGAGTAAATGGGTTGGTGGATTTGTTTTGAATGCTCGTCTGCGTATGCGGAATTTAGAGCTCTTGTATTGGGGCTTCAGTTAGTATGAAATTTTGGTTTTCGCCATGTAATTAGTTGAAAAAGTTAATGAATTCTAAGTACAGGTTAGGAAAGAATTTCAATTTTCATTGGTATAAATACATTCTAAGCATAAGATGAATTATATATTTAATGAAAATATAAAAATTCACTTATCAATAAAAATTTTCTTAATGAAATTCATTTATTCCAAACAAGATATAATATCTAGACCAATTTTGACTATATAAAATCATTTTTATGTATAATTATAAATTTTATATTTAGTGAAATAATAGGACCATCAAAACTGATTCAACTAATTTAAAATAGCAAAGGCCACTATTTCGGACCGGTTGTTAGACCTATTTTAACTATTTCATCTAAAAAAACAATGATTGACTATTTATTATTGTAGCATCAAAGTGATTAGTTGCATTAATTTTAACAAAAGTAAGCGTAATGCTGTAAGAAAGATCCTTCAATTTTTTATATATAAAAGTAAAATAAGAAACAATTACATTCATTCTACTTTAATTATTTCAACTAATAAATTTAAATGTATTTTATCTATTTATCTATAATATGTATATATGTACACATAGAGGAACATATATAAAAACGCTTTTATTAATTTTTCATTTTCTTTAAGTTAAATATTTATTATTATTATTATTATAATAGAATTTACATATTATTATTATTATTGTAGTTGTTGCATAAGAAAATTTTATTACTCCATTTATTCATTTTATCCGATAATTTTTTTTCTAAAATATTTGTCATTTTAGGAAACCAATAAGATTTTAATTTTTTTTTTAATTATATTTTATCCTACTTTATAATTTAATAGACATATTATCCATTACTTTATAATTAATAAAGATAATTTAGCTTATTCTTGAAACTTAACGTAATTAATTATTACTCTCTCCATTTTCGTTTTCAATTTTTCTGATTTTTTTTGCTTTTTCACAAAAATTAAGAAACTATTCATTATGCTAAATTCTAGGAAAAAAATTGACTAAATTAATCTTTTTATAGAAATACTTAAATTAAATGCATTAATTATTTTTTTTGATATATAAAAAAAAAATCCTAAATCTAAATTTATGAGGTTTTGAATCTAAATCCATAGAGTAATCTATATATTAACTGATAATTGTAATCAAAATATTGAAAAAGAAAAGAACGTGAAAAATTACTTTAAAATTGCTTAGAATTATGTTAAAGATGTATGAATTACTGTAATTAATAAGGATATAATTGAAAAAAAAAAATTAAAGGCTTTTTGATTTCATAAAATGACAGATATTTTGAAAAAAAATTTCCTCCAAAAGAGAGTAACATTTTAATCCATGAATTAAAATTTTCACTTTTCACTTATCTAATTAAATTTTTTTTTATCTAACACTTTTTGAATTATTGTTTCTTATCTAGTGTCCTTACAACACTCATTAGAAAAATTAATTCACTAAAAATTAATTTAAATAAAAATAAAAATATTGTTTTTACCACATAAATTTTACTGCAAATATATAGTATAAAAGCTAAAACTTGTTTTTACTTATTACTCACCAGTTGGACATTGGCAAATGGAAGGTTAGCATTTAGAATTGCAACAAGATAATAATTATTTTCTATTTTAACAAAATAATAATTAAAAAAAGAAAACCTTCATGTACTCAATCCAAATCCTTTGCTCATCAAGAAACTTAATCAAAACCTACTGCAAACAAAAACTTCTCTTTATATACACCAAAATCCCAAAAATAAAAAATAAAAAATCTAATTTTAGAGAGAGATCAAGAAACAGTGAGCCCATTCAAAAGAAAGAACCTGGTGGGCTTGGGCTGGAAATTCCTTCTTCTTTGAAGATTATGACTTGATGGCTTTGTAATTTGCAATAGAAACGCCTTCACTAGATCAGCTTTTGAATTGATCATCTTTGATTTTGATGATGCCTCCATTGATCGGTTCATAAGAGCCGTTGATTTTGAATAAAGTCCATTACGTGAAGTAATCCTGTGTAGGCTGCACTTGAATGAGCCTGGATGGGTTGTGGGTGAACAAAGACATGTACGTGTTGCAGAAGACGAAGAAGAAGAGATATTATTCTTGGTTGCCATGGACATTTCTCTCTGTTTCAAGTCTATTATGAGCTGAAAATTTATGAGTTTGCGTTAATTATCAGATTTGCCCCTTGTCTTTGCATCTATAAGGTGGTTTTTAGGTCTTTTTGACTTAAGAATTTTGAAATTCAATTTAAAATTGTAATCAGAAATCTATTTCAATCAAATTGTTAAGATTGTTAGGATAAGTGAATAGTTACATTTTAATATAAAACTCTATTTTCTAACAATTTTATTTTTATTTTTTTATACCCTGTTATCATGTAAAAGAAATTTGATTTATAATTTTTTTTTTAAAAATTACCAGCTTTTATATATATATATATATATATATATATATATATATATATATATATATATATATATATACACACACACTAAAGGAGGGGGTTATTAGTTCACAGTATTATCTGTGAGCATTTCATCGAAAAAATTCTTGTCTACCGGTTTATAAGTTCATCTTATATTCCAAACTAATGATATTTAATATTATTTTTTTTTTTATTTTTTATCAAATGAAAAGATATTAATATCCTTTTTTTCTTTATATATTTTTATCTCATTAAATTAATATATATGCCGGTGTAGACAAAAAAAATTCTCATTTAATCTTCCATTAATCAAAATAAAAAAAAATACTACTCCCTCCGGTTCTCAATAACTGTCTTTTTAGAAAAGTGATTTTGTTTCAATATAATTATCGTTTTAGAAGTTCAATGCAGTATTTATTAGCTTTTTTTTCAACTTTACCCTCATTCCAATTCCAATATTTCATATGTTTTTTCTTATTTGGTGAGAGAAAATAAGGGCATATTTGTCCATATTAATTAAAATTAAAGATATTTAATAATTTTATTAATATATGTGTATTTTCCTAAAACGATAATTATTGTGAAATGGAGGGAGTATTACAATTTTTTTTTTTCTTTTAAACATAAATTCTAGCAAAAAGAAAAAATTTAAGCATTTTATTAAATGACACTTCACCAACTTCAAGAAAACAGACAATAACTAGCACAAAAGTAGGTCTATCACCTTCACAGGGACAAAACCAGGTGCTGTATTCCAGTGTTCTGCAGGATCTTGACATTATATTATTATTGTATTGAGCACATAGAATGACAAGAAGCTGTTGGCCCTGGCTTTGTTTTTGTTGAAAATTTGATAAATCTCTACTTTTGAGCACATTGATTTTTCATATATTTGGTGGTGTTGAAACTATTGACCTCTCTTCCTCTTTTAATGTTGAAAGTTTCGTGTGAATGCACATTAAATAAACACTGTAAGGTTTCAGCACAAAGGTTTTTGTGCTCTCCCCTGCTGGATTGGATAAATTATCATGGTGGTGAAACTGCTTTTTTACCTTCTCAGAAAAATTTTTATTTAGGTCAAATTTATACTCCTTTCGTCTTAAATTGACAGGCACAACTAACTTTTCACATGTATTAAAAATTAGAGATTAATTTAATTAAAATTATTAATTTTAATTTTTTTTTTCAAAAGTGCCGTTGCAGTAATTTACAACCCAAAAAAATTAATTTCTTGAAATTCAACTCTTGTATTAGTGGATAGTAATTAATGTGTTTTTGGAAATATAAATACAACTAATTTAAATAATTATTTTATCAATACCAATGTTAAATAAATAAGGGTATTTTAATAAAATACTATCTAAACTACTCTTGTAAAATGAAAATGTACCTATAATTTGGGACCCTATTATAGAAAGTTTGTCTATCAATTTAGGACGAAAGGAGTATAAATCTCCATTTCATAAAATAAAATTTCAGATTATTATTATTATTTTTAGATAAACTTTATATGAGATTATTAAAAGATATTAGACATTGAATATTCAATCTCTAATATTTTGTGACAGATACTCGACCATTGAGAATTGGAAGCTATTTCATTGATTCAATCAAAAACCCAAAATAAGTTTGTGGTACTGAGAATCATATAAATTGGTTATGTAAATATTATGCAAAAGTGAAATGTAGAACATGAAACTCTATTGATTGAATTGCAAGCATCTCTACAAGGCCTGATCATCTTATTACTAAACTCAATCTGTACAAATATTGAAACCAAACTGATCAATACAAATGATCTATGAAGACTGAAACTCACTGCACGCCACTTTCTTCTCCTATAGGATCCTGGGTAGATAGATTTATAAACTGCTTGGCATACACCCTGAGACGCCTCTCTCTTGCATAGAACACCCAGAAGATCAAAGAAAGCATTACTGCTACTGAAACCATGACAAACCCAATAAAGATCCATTCACTGTAGCGATTCAGCCTTGGACAATGATGCTCAACAATGCCATTGAACGTTTCGCGAACGAAAGTGCAATCTACTAGTTCAGCAAGGAAGGGACCATAGTGATGCAGGGCATAGCTCACATTTACAGCAAACATCATCTGGTTGTAAAATTTAGGTGTCAAACGACCTGTCGTGGTGCAATTACCATTTTCTGAGACTTGGCAGATATACTTGCTCCATTCCTGCATTAAACACAATGAAAGGGTAGCAAGTACTTTTTTTGGGTTAATTAAGTTCTTATTGAGGTTTGAACTTATGATTTTACAGTCCTGGAAATGACTTTGGAATAATCAAAATGTCAAAAATTTTTATGGTACAAAGTTTTTGAAAAAGTTTTTGAAACTGCTAATGTGATTTATTATGTACTTCTTTTAGCTTACCTTTGATGCATTGCTAAAGTAAACTTCGCCAGTAGAACATATCCGATTTGTCATATCAGAATTGAAAGGATTGCAGAGGAGAGGAACTGATGGACCTGATTGATTGTAATATAAATTTTTAATTTCTGGTGGTAAGTTGGGCGGCAGGTTTTTTGGTGGGTTGATATTGGGGACATTGGTGATGAATAAGTTAACAACACCAACTAGTTGGAAGGTGATTTGTTTGCTTTCTGATAAGGATTGTTGGGCAGTTGCTTTGTCTACACAGGGAAGAATATCATCCAAAGCTGTATGTGCTGTGGGGTTTTGGGACCATTCATCCATTGCAACACATGTATCTCCAACTACACTGCATTGTAAAGAGGCAAAAAATGGGATAGATTTAGTAATAGCTGTTAAAAAAAAAAAAAATTATCAATTTTTTAGGCACCAAAATTGACAAACAAAAAAAAAAAAAAGTGCATCAATTCAATTTTGTAGGCACCGAAAGGTGCTTACAAAATTGACTTCTCTACTTCAATGAAGGATGATGGAGCCTATATAAATGCTCCATTCCTCCTTCCCATTTTATCATCCTCTCTATTTAGTATCTCCACATTTGTTTATTTATTTTAATAATCCATTGTAATTCCTTTATTATTGGGTGATCCCTCTCTTTTGTTACAACAAGTTTTGGTCCTAATTTTGTAACTTGTTTTTTGATATTTTGTATAAGAGATGTTAAGAATATTGGGTGTATTGGATTTTGGGATTGAGAATTATTTTCTCTTTGTCTTGTATCACCTTTGAGTTATTAGTGAATTTTTATCTCTTTCGCCCGTGAACGTAGGCTTACGCCGAACCACGTTAAATTTTGTGTTCTCTTTGTTTGATATTCTTTTATTGTCCAATCTTATTTACATAGCTAAATAAATTAAACACTGTGTAAATTTTCAACAAGTGAGATTGCTTTTTTCTTGGGGTGGAGTGTTTATTGTAATAATTATTTGGCTTAGTCATGGCAACAACAAGATTTGACATTGAGAAATTTGACCGCAATATTAGTTTTGCTTTATGGCAAATAAAAATGCGGGCAGTCTTGACACAAAATGGGCTGCAACATGCTCTTTTAGAGAAGGATAAGATGCCTACCAAATTGACAGAATCAAAGAAAACAGAAATAGATGAGAAAGCTCTAGCTGTCATTCAATTGTGCCTATCAAATGAAGTCTTACGTGAAGTATTCCGTGAAAAGACTGCTGTAAACTTATGGTCAAAGCTGGAGTCACTTTACTTGAACAAAAATCTCACAAGTAAACTGGTTGCAAAACATTGTATACACATGTTAAATATGGCAGAAGGTACATCTTTAAAAGCTCATCTTGATAAATTTAATGCTATTCGTATGGATCTTGAAAATTTGAATATTAAGTATGATGATGAAGATCAAGCTCTTATGTTGATTCGTTCTTTACCTCATTCCTACAAGAATCTAAGGGACACCTTGATTTGTAGTAGGGAAAGCTTGTCTTTAGAAGAGATTAGAACAGCATTAACTTGAAAAGATCTTATGGATAAAAAGCTTGATGATAAATCTAATACTGTAGAACTTCTTATTACTCGAGGTGATCGACATAGTAATCTCACTTGTAATTACTGTAAGAAAAAGGGACATATCAAATCTAAATGTTTCAAGTTTAAAAATAAGCAGAAACTTGAATCCGCAGAAACCAGTATTGTTGTAAGTGAGACAGACAATGAAGAATTCATGTAATTTTGAATTTGCTTGTGGAGAAGGATATTGAGTTTGCTAATTTTAAATTATGGTGAAATTTTATTCGAGGTGAAGTTTGTTAAAGGTGGAATTATTATATTTTTTTTTAACATTTGATGGAGATTTGTTAAAAATAATGTTAAAAAAAAAATGTTAATTTTGATGCATTTTTTTTTTGTTTTGTCAATTTTGTAGGTACGAAAGATGCCTACAAAATTGACTTCTCTACTTCAATGAAGGATGATGGAGCCTATATAAAGGCTCCATTCCTCCTTCCCATTTTATCATTCTCTCTATTTAGTATTTCCATATTTGTTTATTTGTTTTAATAACCCGTTGTAATTCCTTTATTATTGGGTGATCCCTCTCTTTAGTTACAACAAGTTTTGGACCTAATTTTGTAACTTGTTATTTGATATTTTGTATAAGAGAGGTTAAAAATATTGGGTGTATTGGGTTTTGGGATTGAGAATTATTTTCTTTTTATCTTATATCACCTTTGAATTATTAGTGAATTTTTATCTCCTTCGCCCGTGGACGTAGACTTACGCCGAACCACGTTAAATTTTGTATTCTTTTTGTTTAATATTTTTTTGTTGTCCAATCTTATTTACATGGCCAAATAAATTAAATACTGTGTAAATTTTCAACAATAGCTACCAAATACAAGCACTTCTTTGAGCTACCAAAACCCACAAAGAAGAAAGAAAAGATAATTTGAGAGAATTATATGTTGAAAATGCTAATCAATTGAACTTACTTATGGATTATGAGAAATAAGCAGCACAACATCAATGCAAAAGTTGCAAGGATCCATCCTATGATAGATAGTCTACAATCAATTAGTCAATAAGATCAGCACATTATAAGAGCATGAAGCAACAAATAAGATAATTTAGAATGCGAGTGAATGTAGCTAAGGTACTCACATGTAGACAAAAGATTGCAGGCCAAAAATTGATAACACTGCAACCAATGAATACAAAATAGTGTGAACTTATAAGGAAAAATTTATAATTAGATATCTAGAAACAGTTAGCATCAAATTGTTGTTGTTTAGCAGGCTTACAGAAACCAAGAAATGCAACGAGGAGCATTACAGCAGCAACTGTGATCAGAATCACCCGTCTGAAAGACAAAAAAAAATCCAGAAATACTTCAATCAACAAATCAAATCAGCAGCATACTATTAACTTGGTAACACAGTAAGAAGGGGATACTAAACATTATTAATTTATGAAAAGATTTTACTCACACCGAATCCAAAACTTTCTGTATTTTATCTGAATTTTCGTCTTTCTCCTTTTGAAGAGTAGTAGCAGAAGCATTGATCATGCTATCAACTTGGCTGATGCTGTTCTGGATGTTAGGAGGCAGAGAAAATTGACCTACTCCTACTCCTTTTGCAGCGGATAGATACTCCGATACAATAGTGAGATTTTCAACAGTATTATCTGCCTGATTTACAACATATTTTAGTGTACTTGTAGAACTATTGTGAAACTTTTCCTGTCCAGTGTAAAGAATAATGCATCCAACACTGAAACCATTGGGGAAAAAAGGAATGAAGTTAGAAATAGTCTGTCTAAGACACATATATAAAGAAAGAGATGGGGATGGACTTACATTTCAGCAACAGTGAAGAATATGAGGAAAGTAAGAGAGAGTGCATAGGCAGTTCTAGAATCGCCATAATGCTTTAGTTGGCAGCAGCAGTGACGAATACAGATGACCAATAATGTCACGGCGAAACCCAGAAACCAGATTACAGCAATGAGAAACAGCGGAGCAGCAGTATAAGCAACAGACTGCATTAAAAAATATGATTTTAGGAAGTACATTGGAAACACAATTATCCTAAAAACAGTAAAAATAAAATGAGAAATTATGCAGCAAACTGTGCTGCAAGAGAATTCAATATCAATCTTCCATATTATAATAATAATTAGCAAAACAGCTTATATTTAAGAAACTTACAGTTGACAACAAAAAAGCAAAAAACAGGTTAGAATATAGAATCCCAAATCAAGAATTGATATGCCATACAGTTAAAAATGAACAGATTGCATTTAAGCAGAAAATAACTACCTAGCAAAGCCCTTCAAGAAACTGGGAATTGAAATTCCAATATTAGTATAAAGTATAAACTGAAAACTGTCAAAATACAATGAAACCAATATGACAAAATTAACTCATGTTCTTGGGATAGAACATTTCATAGTGAAAAGAATCCACTCCAATCTAAAACTTAATAGCCCATCATAAATTTAATGTAATAACAAAATAATATTTATTCGGCAGCTGAATTTGGTTCTAAAGAAACTCACATAGAAATAATGATCTTCACTAATATTCCATCCACCCTTGTAATACTTAAAATTGTTGAGAGGATCTTTCCTATGTGTTCTCTTTGCAGCTAATATCATAGACTTGTTTTCTGCAAGAACAGACCTCCTCGTTGTTTCCCATGAAACCACATCGTACTTAGCCTCCTCGATAATCCCTATGAGACAGTTTTGCAAAGTCATTGAATGGTGATACTAACAAAGTTCTCATCAGAACAATGTACAAAGCAGAACCCACTTATGGAAAAGTAAACTATACTTGTTTTTTGATTTTAGAAGGGATATAAGAACTTACCTTGAAGAGTTGATAGGAGGTGAATTTGAGAAGCTCCATGAGAACATAAAACGAAGGATGAAGAAATGAGGAGGAAAGTTTGTAGGACAAGAAATGACACTGATTTGATACACAACATTGAATTTTCTTGTTAGTTTCTTTTTTTGTCTCTGATACTAACACACAAAGCTAATGCATATATAATAAGTTTTGAAATTTATAGATGTTTTCAAAGAGAAAAGGAGTGAGCCGTAGTTGGTCAACTTGAATTCTTGTTTTTGTCTTCACATTTGAGGAGATTATCTTCTGTCCGTTTGAGCATGTACCTGTTTTTGGCTTTTCCTTGTTTGAATTCTTTTTTTTACTGTTTGCACCATAAATTTTCAGCCCATTATTATTAAAGCCCATAAATTTATTGGCCAATATCATTAACTAATTAATTAATTTTCATTTAATTAAAAATTAATTAATTGGTTAGTGGATGAGAAAAGAAGAAGATGGTTGGGCAGTTAATGAAAGAGAAAGTGAGCAAATGGAGAATTGGAGAACAATATGCAGAGATTTAAGGGACAAGAGCAAAATAAAGAACTACCAGTAACTACTAGTGATGGGTTAGTGGATTAGTGGGGAGTTATTTCTAATGCATATAAAAAGCAAGCCACAGGACATGAATGAGGGGCAACGATCAATGATCAAAAACTACCCAAAACTACAAGCAATTTCAATCAATTCAATTTCTTTCAGAGCAATCAATTTACAATTTTCTTTGTTCAAGCACTTTAATTTTCAAGCATTTTGCAATCTAATTTCTTTTCATTCCACTGTCAATATTTCAATTTCCAGTTAATGCAATTTCATTTTCATTTATTGTCCATATCTTTAGTTCATCAAATTTTCTTTTCTAGCCTTGCAATTACATATAATTTTCTTAAATCCATTGTTTACAATTGCATTAAATTCATTGGTGCATTTATCGAAATCCAAGCAAATTATGGTAAAGGCGCTTGGGGATCCACAATCACTTTGATTTTAGAAGTTAAATTAAGGCGCATTTCAAACGGTTCGTGTACCTTACACACATGGCACGCTCGCATTCAAAAAATTCACCAACAGGTTCAATCGATGTCGAACTAGAATTTTAAATAATATCATATATTTATTATTTATATATTAAAAAAATATAATATATTATTTATATGTTAAAAAAATATAATATACATATAATTAAAATTAATAAATATTACTAGAGCAATTAATGAACATTACTTAGAAGAA
>CATKHJ010478844.1:0-12181 GCA_949750685.1 Vernicia montana
CATTCGAAGGGATACGTAGGCATGCTTGTCTGAAAAAGCATCAAATCCAATTAAAATGAATCTTCTCCTTTCACTTTCTTTTGTGTATTTTGTGTTTTCTTTCATTTCATTCTTTAATTGCTTTTTAATTATTTGGGTTCTTTCTTTATTTACTTTTGTTATTGGATTAATTTTGGAGAATGTGTTGCTTTCCTAAAATCCCATAAGGGCTAGAGGAAGTATCCCCTATTTTGGTTTACTTTGTAAATATAACATTCTTATTTACTTTCTGTATTTAATTTCTTTATTACTTTATTTCATTTTAATTCATTCATAATTGTTCATTCATATTGTTCATGAAATCAATTTTAAGTCATTGTGTATTAAAATTTGCCAAACAAATTAAAAAAATAAACCGAAAACCTAGTCCCCGAATCCTCTTTGGTAATCGAGGCTAGTGCACTTTTTTTATTGGACAATAATTGGAGTCAATCAATTGGGTTTTTCCCTTAAATTTTCCTAAATAGAATAAAATTAAGGTGGCGACTCCCAAAATACTTTTCAAAGATCAACCAATCCGAACCCGAGGGTTCCATCGTAAGTCCAAACCCGAATGAGCATTTCGATCCCCTCTAGCGGATCGGACCGGTGCTCGAGCGAAGCCTCACAAATATCATCTTCCAAATCTTTCCATATGCTAACAGTCAATCTATAGTTCTCTCTAATATCATCTTCCAAATCTTTCACATCCCAATTTGGGTTCCTTCTAAAATTGTTTAGGTATTGCTTTGCTATCCAATTTGAAGTTGCTTCCTTGTTTCTCAACACCTTGTGACAGTCATGATGACCAACATAAACCTTAAGCTTGAAAATACAATCACAATCTCTCATGCTACCATACAATCTCCATGAACATCCTTTTTTGCATGTAGCTTTAACTTGGTTCTTGCTACGCCTTATGAATCTAATTTCCCAAGCATTAGTTATTGCATATTTTTGAACAGTTTCTCTACATTGGACACCATCATCAAGTTTCATTCCAAGCTTGAAGACAGTATCCAATTTATGATCATAGTTGGGATCATATGTTGGATACCTCTTCCTCTTCTTGCTACATACTTCCTCACCTTCTCCTTCGTCACTGCTATATATTGTTTCCACCTCCCCATTTGAGTCATTGTAATGAGAAACAAAAGCATTATTGACAGACTCATTACCAATAGTATTTGCACTACTTGAGCCTGTTTACAACCACAGTAAACAAACAATAAATACTCATTTGAAAGAATCTTAATTATGTATCACAACTATTTAATGCTTTATATATAGCTTTGTATTTGTTACCTAGAATCATGTTGTGATGAATGTTCAAATTCTGAGTAGGTTGCTTCTCAACTATTTGTTTGTTCTTGTATTTCTTGAAATTCTTCCTTGCTTCCAAATACTCTTCATCATCAGTGTCAGATTTGCCCGGCGGTACATAATCAGGATCCTCATTATCTCCTTCTTCATTATCACTAACTTGTCCACCATTTATGTTCACACTATTAATTGCTTCAGAAAAAGTGTCATTGCATTCATCTCCCACATTTACATCTACTAGGCCATTTCCCTCCACATTTTCACCCACAACTGCTTCTATCTCCTTCCCAACTATGTAAATATCTACGAAGTCATCAACTAATACACCTGACATCTCCATTGCTTCTTTATTTGCTTTTATATCCCTCAAACCTTCCTTTAAATTACAGCCAGATATACAATAAGCCAACCTCTCCCATCCATAATAGCCTTGCTTATTAGCTATTTCCTATATTTCGAAAAACCTTAATTTATCTTTGTCAAAGTCATTACATTTCTTAACTTGACCAACAACATAATGTGTTTCATTTCCCACATCCAGAAATTTACCACCATAGTGAAAATTGATATCAAAATATGATCCCATTCTTGTCATAACAACCAAGCAAACAAAAGAAATTTTACTTCAAGAGTAACCACATAATCAAATTTTCATTACATAATCAAATTTACCACACAATTGCAAAAATACTTCAGCAATTGTAACTGTCAAAAACCGTATACTAATTTTTTATTCGTTTGTCCCAAAAAAGGCAATTTTTTATTCCTGAAACCCTAAACTACTATTCAATAATCACCAAAACCGCTTTTCGTTTACTGTTTCTCTACCCTATCACACACAAGACAAAATCTAAAGTAAAGAAATTTGGACACTTACTTGGGACTTTCACTAGAGCATCAACTTTCACAATTGTAGTCGAAAATGGAAGTACTCGACAAAATCGGGACCACAATGTTTGCGTTGTCTCCTTCGATAATGGTCCCAACAACGACTTTCAATACTTTATACCTTCTTTTTTATCGATTTCAAGTAACAAAAGCAAGATTAAAGTTTACATAAATAGAGAAATTTACAGAGAGATTAAAGTTTGGTTTAGATTAGGGTTAGAAATATCAAAACAGTTTCGTTTTCATTGTTTATTTTTTCCGATAGCAATGTTGGAGTATGACATGTAACATAAATTATTATAATAAGCCACATCATAATTTCTAATCGGATTTTTGTCCAAAAAATTAGTCGGTGTAAAAATTATAAAAATTTTAAGATTGTTGAATGACATTATCAGATTTTTTTAGTTTATGTTGTAATTACAAAAATGTGAAAAGTTAGTGATTTTTTTTTTTTTTTTTTTTTTTTGTCAATAACCCAAAATAATAATGATACAGTGCCTTGTGGTCTCTCTATCATTTGTTGGGCCAGCAAAATTAAATGTAGCATATGGCAGAGGCCTTAGGGCAATGGATCAAGTCAATTTTTTTGTCTACGTAAATGCCAGAAATCTTATTCATATGGGAAAAGCCTAATAACCAACTTAAAATTCATCTTCTAGAAAAAAACAATAAAGAAATTAATTTTTCTACAATTTTCTTGAACATATATTGAATTAATAAATAAGTTTTATCCTTTTCTCAAATTTAGCTTTATCCAACCAGTGGAATTTAATTTAATATTTTATAAATCAATCTTTAATATATTGAAAATATTAATTTTTAATTAATCATATGAAAATGAAACATATTAAGATTTCGATTAGAATTGAGATTGAAAAAACGCTTTTCAATAATAAAAAAATTATTTTTTTTAAATTATTTTTTTTAAAATAAGTAAATTAATATTTTTTTCAAAAATAAGTTAAAAAAAACAGTTTGTAAAAAATAATAAAAATCAATCAATTAAATAAAAAAAATTTAAAATTTGATTTTTTAACCTCAAACAAACTCTAAATCGCCAAATGGCATCTTATACGTTATAAAATTCTGATTTTAATTCTGATTAATTTAGGAGGTGAATTTCAAGTGGATTAAGTCTAGTCAAATTTCAAAATTAAATCTATTATCTAAACTTCAAAAAAAAAAAAAATAGTCAAATTTGAGCACTTGATGGATTCCTATACAATTTTTTTTTTTTTACTATAATTGAAAATAATAATATAAATTTGTCACTATTTTAATTTATTTTCATTTCATTATATATTACCAAGCTGTGGTACAATCTCTTCAATATGGGTATTTGAATTAATTGCTAAGTCTTATTATTGCATTTATTATAAGAATTTAATTTCTTATTATTTTATTTTGTAATTAGATAAATAATTTAGTGATTTAGCTCCGGTGACTCTGGAGGTTTCAGACTTTTCTCGCTCAACATATAAAATATATTCGTATTTTTTTTAGCATTAATTTTATTAATGAGATTCTAATTAGATGGTATTTGATAATATTATCCAACATTTATAATTAAAATTTTCAATATTTAATTGTTTTAAGTTATTTAGTAACAACTTAAAACTTATTTTAAATTTTAATTATTTTAAAATTGTCATATTTTTAAGTATATACATATCATTTCTCTGTCATTATGTGTGTTTATACATTTCGAGAAAAAAAAATTATTTAGTAACACTTATTTTAAAAGTCTCAATTAAATTAATTATCATTTAAAATAGTACATCAAAATTTTTAATTTAAAATTTACACAGAATATAAAGTGATTAGATTTTTAAATATTTTTATAATTTAAAAATTATATCACTTATTTTATTCAACACTTAAATTTTTAGCATTTAATTTATAATTGAGAAAATTACACCAAATATTTTTTTTAAAAAAATATTCAAAAATAATCTTTTATCTTTTTAAGTTTTTAAAAATGCCATTTTTTTATATACTTATAATATATACCATTCAAAGTGAAGCATTTTTAAAATAGAAAATTTAATAAGTTGTATTTTTGGGGAAAAAAAAAAAAAGAGAGAGAGAGAATGAAAGACATATTTAAATTTGGGTGTTTGTGTAAAAGCTCCTTTTTAATTTTATCAAATATCTAAGACACATATTTAAATTTGGGTGTTTGTGTAAAAGCTCCTTTTTAATTTTATCAAATATCTAAGACAAAAATTAGAATATAAAGGGATTGGCCTATGTAACTTAGAACACGAAATAATCCGTTCAGTCAATTGGGGATAATAATATGTATTATACGACCCATTCAAACACATTTTGAGTCATTTAATTTATACTATAAATCTTTTTATCTTTAAAAATATATATTTAATAATTAATTTAAATAAATAGGATATAAATATAAAAAAGGGTAGGACATAAATGTAAATTCATTTAAAAAAACAAAAAACCTAATTAAGTATGCACTTTAATTATAGATATTTTATTTATACTAGCAAATCCCTGTGTTGCACATTATTTAAGTGATTTTCAATTTGTGGTATCTTTTTAATTATAAATATATGATCTGTTTTAAAAATTGTATAGTTTAAATTTTATAACAGGAAAGCGATATTGCCAGAACTAGATTTGTTAGGATCAAAGTAATTTAATTTTTAAACTTTTATATTAACAAAATTAATCTTTTATTTACTTAATTTAATTAAAATTTCCTTATATAATAATGTCAAATATTTCTCATAAACTACAATTAATTTACTTCTTTTTATGTGAATTAATTACTATGTAATTATTATGCCTTTCTCATTATTTATTATGATTGAGTTTAATCAAAATCAAAATTATTGCAAATTGATGTTTTTCTTTTTGTTTCTTAAAAGTGAATTTAACTCCTAGTGAAACTTCAACCATCTGAAAAGGATTTTACTATCTCTAAACTAAAAGTCACGTTGATCATAAATTGGTCACTCAATATTCAACCACCAAAATAACAATGGTGATTGAAAGGTTGGTTTGGTAGGGAAATTTGTGGGTTGACAAAATCACAAAAACAACATTTGAATTTCTAAATTATAAAATTTATAACAAAGAAAATATGACATTTTAGTCTTTTTTATGATTGCATTTTTGGGTTTCACTAGAAAATGTCAAAGAGAAGACAATAAGTAGCAAAAGACAAATAAATAATTGAAACCATTTTAAAATTAGACAATATATTATATTGAGTTTCAATTGTGAGGTCCCACTATTTCTATTATTTATTGCATAAAAATAAATTCCTTTTCTCTTGAGACTTCTGCTGCTATTCTTCCCACTATTCCTTCAAATTTCAAACTTTATATCTAAAACTTATATGACTATCAAATATTTTTTTAAAAAATAAAAAATATCATCTTGGGATTTAGTGAGAGAACTTCTTCTCTCTAGAATTTTTTTTTTCGTTATTTTCTCAGGCAATCGTCAGTTTTTTTTTTTTTTTTTTTATGCTAATAGTGGATAATTCTCATTTATTATTCGTTTTACTTTTAATTTTATTCAATAATATTCAAAAAAAAATTGAACAAATTTAGTTTTCTTTTATATTTATTTCTCTTTTAGTGATTTATTGATTTGTTTCTTTATTCCCTTTAAGGTGGATTTTTCTTTTTCTATTAATTTATTATTTGGTCGATAATTCAATCATAATTTCAAGTTTTATTTTTAACATCAAATCTATATTTATTGGTGTCATATTAAACTCGCAAAAAAATTATAAGAAGAGTCGAAAAGTTATTAGTAATTACCGCCAAATATGATCCAATATTTCAAACCAAAACTGTTGCTATTATTATTTGTATTTTTGATTTGTTTTGATATTAATTTTGAGGAATTACAATAGTATAAGGTTTCATAATTATATATTTTTCTATTTTACTAATTAATGTATATTTAATTTTATCTAAAATAAATAAATAAATAAATAGTCTTTTATTTGTCTTTTGTTTTGTTTTTTTTTTTTTTTTTTTTTTTTGAAATTATGAAAATAATGTCTTCTTTTATAAATAATGTCTTTTGTTACAATTATGAAACAACAAAATTTTGATTATTCAATTCTTTTGAAATTTTTTATCAAATGTTTTTTTTTCCTTCTTGTAATTGAATGTCTAAACTTTAAAAAAAAAAAAAAAAAAAAATCAATCAATCAATGAATTGTCTATTTTTTCAGTGATCTCTACCTTGTGAATAGGGGTAATAGTATGAAAAGAATCCTGATTTTACGTGTTTTTTCTTTTTGTTGTATTTTATACATTTAATTTTATAATCTAGTTTAAAATAATTAATTTTGTTTCACTTATATCCAATATGTTGACTAGGTTTGCCCATGTTAACATGTCAATTGTGACTTGTAGAATAAAACATGGATAAGACTTCTTATAAATCTTAAGAGCTATAAAAATGTGACATTTTCTAAAATTCTTAATTTGCCCTTATGAAATTTTATTTTTTTTAAATGTATAAATACATACAATGATAGAAAAGAAACACGTACACACCTCAAAATTATGACAATTTTAATAAGGCACGCTAACTCTTATATCCCCCACACACACACTATATACTATTGATGTGAAATGCCAAAGTTCCAACCTACTCTCCCCTTATAAAATTTATTATAAATATTTTTTAAAAAATTATATTTGACAAACCGCCACAGCATTCAAATTAGTTAATTCTTTTATTTATTAGTAAATCTCTTTAATTTGAATTAATTAGCAAAATTCAGATTAGAGACCTCTAAATAGAAATTTCAAGCTGTAAGCAAAGTAGAAACAAGTTATAATTATTTTTATTATTTTAGTTATTAAAAAAAAAAAAAAAAACATTGTTTTAATTAGTGCAGTGTAGTGGTGGTTGCACTGCCAATTCTCAACGGCACGTAACCACATCAAGGGAAAGTCAAAACCATGTGTTTGAAGCAATTGCCTCATTTTCTCACACCAACTTTATGAATCTTCTTATTAAATTATCTAATATAAATAAAAAAAAATGTAATTCAATCTTATATAAATGTTTGAATCCAAGTTTGTTTAATGTAACCAAGGATTTTATAAATAAAAATATATATATATATTCCTACAAGTGTTAATAAACAGTGCATAAATTAAGACTTTGATTTGTAATTTTGTATGTATAACTTCCACTATTCAGTTTTAAAATAAAAATAAAAATAAAAAAAATAAAAATAAAAAAAAAACCTTCTACCGTTCTTTATATTAGGATTAGGATTTGTTTGGTTTAGTTATTTCGGTTAGTGAGTAATAGCCAACATGTAATTGCTGACCATTGGCGACTATGGATTGGAGAGCCAAGTATTAACAGTTAGAAATTTCAACTTTTAACATTTCAGTTGTAATTTTGAAAGAATTTACTAAACCTTAAGGCAGTTGGAAGCCCAAATGTTAAAAAATTAGTTTTCAAACTGCTTGCACTAAGATATATTGAATGAAATATAATTTTCCTAAGACCAATTAATGGCTTGTCTCAGTACTTTTGACAATGTCAACAAAGTTTCTGCACCAAATTGTTTTCTATGCTAGAATACATCCCAAGTTCTCACTTTATGCACAATATACATAAAGAAATTTGATCTCAACACAAAATTATCAGTCTACAGTAGTAACTGTTGCAAAATTGAACAAAATGATCACTAACATAATTCTCCTGTTTCATTAGAATTTCTGCTGCTACTCCATGAAATGCTGATGTCCCTGGCTAGAATTTAGTAACTAGTAAGAGTAAGCATCTCTGTGTCATTTTCTCATTCGCATTGAAGGAGAAAAAGTAATTGCACACCTTACATAAAATTACCATAATATTTTTGTCCAGGCAAATTCCACAAAGCCCTAATCTTCATCGAACTTGATCCTTTTCGGAGCAGACTGGATGTCACCTACCTGCAAAAACAACAGAAAATGAAGCAAAATACCTCAATTACTCACGATGCAGAAACAAAACTAAAGGCTGATCATAAAATTTTCTTATTACCTAATTGCATGCATTTCTAACCAGTTTAAACAAGATTAAAGCAAAGACAATGCAATAACAAAGATAAATCAATCAGGCATGAATATAATGTTCAATTACTGTAATTATTCACAACCCAGATAAAAAGTGTATACAACTAATTTCGTGTGATTTCCATAAGATTAGGAGTGTCCCAAAAAGAACAACACAGTTGTTTCTTGTGCAATTCTCAAGTATGCACCTGTTTCTTGTGAAACTGCCCATTTTTGCAATTTAATAGTAGCTAATGAAATTTACAACTACCAGTGGTTCTAGATCTTGGTTCAATCAACACAACAATTGGAATCTAACTTGGCTTTGTTCCTATGATATATAATTTAACTTAAGCATTAAGATAACAAAAACATAAAGCAGAGGCTTCTTACAATTTCTGGGCACTCATAATCAAGACCAGCAGCCTCTATCCTTTTTTCCCACTTCTGATTTTGCTTCATAATCTTGTCTACCAACTTTTTGTGCTCATCAAGTGTTCTGTCCTGAGCAGCCATATCACAGTAGAAAATATTTATTGACTAAAAACAAAGCCTCATTTTTCCTGAAAGCTTGATAAATCATAATTTGCTAAAATTATCACTTCTTAACCACGTTAGGTACCTTATTCTGCCATTTTCTTTCAATTTGAACCCGGTCCAACAGTTTGTATTGATAATTAAAACCTTTCCACCTATGTAGAGAGGGCAAAAAAGAGGAAAAAAGGATAAGCAATATTCAAAGAATATTGAAACCACAAAGTAGCGCACAATTCAAAAATTAAGTGAATTACAATCTTTTAAGTTTGCAATTTAGATTAATGACTTCCATGAATGGAAATTACCTCTAAAGTCTATTTTAAGGACTTCATAACATAAACTTTGATTCATTTTAATAGCACCTGAATACCTGAAAGCTCTAAGATATACAGTTTTAACCACCTAGGGCACCAAACTTCCCAAAAGCCCTAAGCTACTTTGGGCATTTTAAACAAGATCTTTCTCCTTAATGTATCATGAATTTAACAATGAATAAACACATCACCCTGATCTTATTACTACAAAAAATAAGATGACTTTTGAAGCTCTCACAAAGTAACTAATCAATCGCATTTGATTTTATAAACATTATAGATTTTATGCCTGATTCAGAAGCAAAATACAATTATCCAACTTTATATATTAAATTTAAGAGAAAATGTTCAACAACTTAGCTATCAGAATTCCAGGAACAATATTACAAGACACAAAAATTATCATTCTAAGCAGTCCATCTCTTTGTTCATTAATGAGCACAAAAATGTGGAGTTAACACTTCTAAGAAGACAAGTAAAGAAATTAATATACCATGGAAAAGACAAACATATAATTCTATATCAGCTCTTCGCTATGTAAATTATAAAGCAATTAATATGCCATGGAAAAGATAAATTATTTACAATTTTGGATGAACATGCTGTGGAGGGATAAGATGAACTTGCAAAAGATGCTCAAACAACAGATAATTATGCATGCAATCAGCAACAACTTCAGCCACCTGGAATTAGAAAAAAGGTATTATCAGATGAAACAAAATATAACATACTTCAAATGCATTGAAAACAAATTCCATTAGAATGAATGGTACCTCAGGATCTTCAAATTCAATGAATCCATAATGTTTTGATTTTCCCGTCTGTGAAACAATATAAGAATTAATAATGGTGATACAAAATTAATATCATCACATGAAAGGTGATGCATGTGTTTGGGTGTATGTGTAGTTATACAATCCCATACACAAAAATTCACATGACATGACAATAACATTTAACATAAGTTCACAAGACCAACCATTTTATTTCTTGCAATTCTCAATCTCTTGATTGTACCAAATTGGAAAAAATAAGCTGTATCACAAAACTAAATCACATAATTGAATAGTACAGTAATGACATTAATGTTAAATGAACGAACTTTTCTTATATTAAATAAATAAGCATACACGTGCATATGTATGTATATATATATATCAATGTAAGCATACCTTGCATTTCTTTCTCATAGAAACCATGTGGTATACGACCAATATATAATACAGTAGCAGTATTTTTCTGCTCATTTTGTTCTGGTATCTTGTGTCCAGGTCCACCTTCTAATGGCTTTAAAACACAAATAAATCAAAAGCAACAATAATATTAAACATGCAAATGAACACAAATTTGACAATAAGAAAAAGGGAAATTTCGGCGTGAATAAATAAGAATAAACCCACCAAGAAATCAGCTGTATCTTTTTCATTAGAAAACTGAGACACAGAAATCTTCTGTAAGTTCTTCTTTAACGCTTTCTTTGCCTTTACTCCCATCTCACCGACCAAATAAAAGTCACAAAATACATTCATATGTATAGTAGTTTCATTTAGTAATGATAATAACATTTCTTATGCATTGTTTGAGCATAATTTAATCACACAATATTCAATAATGAATTAAATTAAATTATTATTATAATTATATTTTTTTATGAATCGTGTCAAAATTCATATTTAAGAACAACTGATATTGATAATCCATTCCAGTTTGTTAAGATAATGTTTATTATTAAATTGAATATATACAGAAGGCCTCAACTGTGATTTTGAACTGAAGTGAGATAATAAAGAACAAGGACTCCACACCATTTAACCCATTGATTCCCCAATTTTCAGAATCAAAATTTCAAATCTAAATAAACCCTAGATTCATGGTTTCCCCCTTTATTGCATTTGTTAAAACAATAAAATAGTGAGAGAGAGAGAGAGGAGTACCAGTCACCGGTGCTGTATGGTTGCCGACAGTGAGAACAGGCGAAGTAAAGGCAGCGGCGGAGCTTGATTGAACAATGTTGATAGTGGCGGGGTTGAGAGGCAGGAGCGGCGGTGGTTAGGACGAAAAAGGAAGAGGCGCCGCAGGCTAACGTTCGGGGTTAACTACACGTTTACAAAAATTTTAAGAGTTAATTACGTATTTACGTTTCAAATAAAAAAGCCCTAGAAAATTTTGTAATTAAGTCCATTGTTAAATTTGAAGTACTGAATAATATTATATATATATATATATATATGTATATATATATATAATTTTTAAAATATAAATTATTTAAAAATTTAATTACTTATTATATTCAGTAGAAATTATAAATTAAATATTTTAATTTACTATTTTAAGTGATTTTTTATTTAATTGAAAATTTTAAATTGAGATTATTTTATATTATCAAACCATTTTATAATTATTAAGTACTGAAAATATTAAATTAAGTTATTAAATACCCCTAAAATAAATTAATGTCTATTATTTCAAAATTAATAATTTTAATTACTATTTGCAATACCCTGATTTTTAATTATTTTTGAAAATATTATTTTCAATGAAAATATAAATATTTAATTCGATTTACTGTAATTGTGCTTAATGGTAATTTGAATTACTATTATTATTGTAGAAAATATAATACTTGATTATATTTGATTATGGTAAATATAAAAAGTAATAAAATATTTGGTACAATTGAAATTTTATGAAATTGTAATATTTATAATGGTTTATTATTTAAAGGATTAATTAAGTTAATTAAGAAAATGTTGATTTTAATATTGATAGTAAAGTTTAAGTAAATTAATTAGTAAAATTGATTATTATTTGAATTATAGATTAAAGTAAATATTATATGTTATAGTTTATTATTATTATATTAGTTAAGTTAGTAGATAAGAATCAGTAAAAGTAAAAAAAAAAAAAAACAAAAGAACAAAGAGACAGAGAAACAAAGAAGTCAGAAAAAGAAGAGATAAGGAACGAAAGTATAAAGAAAGAATATGAGAGAGAGAGAGAGAGAGAGGGAAAATCAGGTTCGTTCATTGCCTTCCAGTCACCCAAATTCAA
>CATKHJ010478875.1:0-18725 GCA_949750685.1 Vernicia montana
TACTAAATAAAATATCCAATAGTAATAAATTTTTATAATTTAAAATTCAAGGTATTACAATCTCTCCACCTTAAAAGAAATTCGTTCTCAAATTTGGATAAAAATAGTAATTCATAAAAGATAATATACATAATTACTTAATAGCATTGAATTTTTACATTTCAAAATAATTCAACTAGTCCCAAATATATAGGGGTATTTCTCTCTCATCTCGGCTTTTACTTCCCATGTACACTCTTCGGTAGTGTGTTTACGCCACATAACCTTAACCATAGGAATTTCCTTAGAACAAAGCCTGCGAATCTGAAAAATCCATAATAGCTACAGTAACTTTCTCATAAGACAGATTTTCACAAATCTGAATCCCTTGTGGCTGTAATACATGAGAATGATCGAAAATATATTTTCTCAACATAGAGATATGGAACACAGGGTAAACATGCAAAAGGTCTGATGGTAAGTTCAAACGATATGCAACTGTTCCAACTCTCTCAATGATCATATATGGGTCAATATACCTTGGTGCTAACTTTCCTTTCTTACCAAATCTCATTACTCCTCTTATAGGAGAAACTTTCAGAAAGACGAAATCGCCTACATTAAAAGAAAGATCTTTATGCCTTGGATCCACGTAACTCTTTTGCCTGCTAAAGGCAGTTTTCAGTCATTCTCGGATTATAGGAACTTTTTCTAACGTGATCTGAACCAAGTCAGGTCCTGCCAATTGCTTTTGTCCAACTTCTTCCTAATAAACTGGAGATCTGTATTTTCTTTCATATAAAGCCTCATAAGGTGCCATCTCAATACTAGCATGATAGCTATTATTATAAGCAAACTCAATTAATGGCAAGTGCCAATCCCAATGACCTCCAAAGTCAAGTTTGCACATTCGAAGCATATCCTCCTAGATTTGAATTGTTCTCTCAGACTGACCATCCGTCTAAGGGTGAAAAGCTGTGCTGAAATCCAACCTTGTACCCAATGCATCTTGCAAAGATTTTCAGAATCTGGAAGTAAACTGGAGTCCTCTATCTGACATAATGGAGACTGGAACTCCATGCAAGCAAACTATCTTTTCCACATACAACCTGGCATACTTAGCCACAGAGTAATTGACCTTAACAGGAATAAAGTGAGACTATTTAGTTAATCGGTCCATGATAACCCATATAGAGTCATACCCTGCAATAGTCTTAGGCAACCCAGTCACAAAATCCATGGTAATCATTTCCCATTTCCATTCAGGAATAGAAAGTGGTTGCAACAATCCATAAGGCTTCTGATGCTCCAACTTTACTTGCTGATAAGTTAAACATCTAGAAACAAATTCAGCAACATCTTTTTTCATATCATTCCACCAATAAATACCCTTCAAATCACGATACATTTTGGTGGAACCTGGGTGCACGTTGCACGCTGCGAGGTGTGCTTCTTCCAAAATCTCTTTTATCAAATTATTTACATCAGGAACGCATAGACGATAACCGTGTCAAAGTACTCCATTATCATCAATAAAAAAAATCTCGAATATTGCCTTCCTGCACCTCATCCATAATTCTGCATAATTGTGGGTCTCGTCTCTGAGCCACTTTAATTTTTTCCACTAGAACTGAACAAACCTTGAAATGTGCCAATAGTACTCCAGAGTTGTGCACCTCCAACTGTAATCCTTCATCAAACAATCCCTGTAACTCTTTAACTATAGGTCTTTTCTCTACCACAATGTGAGCTAAACTACTAGAGGACTTCCTACTTAATGCATCAGCTACAACATTTACTTTACCAAGGTGGTAAAGAATGGTGCAATCATAATCTTTAAGAAGTTCCATCCATCTCATCTATCTCAAATTCAAGTCCTTCTGGTCAAAATGTATTTCAGGCTCTTATGATCCGTATAAATCTCAATAGTTTCACTGTACAAGTAATGCCTCCAAATCTTTAAGGCAAAAATTACTGCTGCCATTTCTAAATAGTGGGTGGGGTAGTTCTGTTCATGCTTCTTCAACTGGCGAGAGGCATAAGCAATCATTTTACCATGCTACATCAAAACACACCCCAGACCAACTCTCAAAACATCACAATAAACGATGTAACCGCCCATACCCGAAGGTAAGGTTAATACTGGAGTTGAGGTAAGGCAATCTTTAAGCCTTTGGAAACTATCTTCACACACCTCAGTCCATTGAAACTTAACATTCTTTTGTGTTAATCGACTCAAAGAGGCTGCTATCCTTGAAAAATCCTGGACAAAGCGACGATAATTGCCTACTAACCCAAGAAAACTGCGAACCTCGGTGACTGTGGTAGGCCTTAACCAATTTGTGACAGCTTTCACCTTTTTGGGGTCCAACATAATACCATACTTAATAACAACATGCCCCATAAAAACTACACTGTCTAACCAAAATTCACACTTGGAAAACTTAGCATAAAGCTGATGATTCCTCAAAGTTTGCAAAACCATCCTCAAGTGTTGAGCATGCTCTTCGGGAGTCTTCGAGTATACCAAAATTTCATCGATAAACACAATGACAAACCGATCTAGGAATGGTTTAAACACTCGGTTCATCAGATCCATAAACGCGGCAGGTGCATTAGTGAGTCCAAAAGACATCACAAGGAACTCATAATGTCTATACCGAGTTCTGAATGTTGTTTTAGGAATATCTTCCCTCCTGATCCTCAATTGATGATATCCCGAACGAAGATCAATTTTCGAAAAACATGTAGCACCCTGAAGCTGATCAAATAGATCATCGATTTGAAGAAGATGATACTTATTCTTAATAGTCACCTTATTCAATTGTCTGTAATCAATACAGAGGCGCATTAATCCAACTTTATTTTTCACAAACAACACCGGAGCACCCTAGGGAGAAGTACTGGATTGAATAAAACCCTTATCCAAAAGATCTTGCAACTGCTCCCTGAGCTCCTTTAATTCTATAGGTGCCATCCTATAAGGTGGCATGGATATAGGGTTTATTCCCGGTACCACATCAATACAGAATTCTATCTCCCTATCCGGAGGTAATCCTGGAAGTTCTTCAGGAAACACATCAGGAAATTCATTTACTATAGACACATTCTCCATATTTCCAACGTCATTGGAAACATTTCTAACAAAAGCTAAATAACCTTGACAGCCACGGCGTAACATCTTTCTAGCACTAATAGCTGAAACAAGGTTATAGGAAGCAACACTTCTATCTCCCCTAAAAGCAAACTCCGTATCGCCAGGAATACGGAAGACAACTTCCTTGTTGCGACAATCGAGGGTAGCATAATGGGTTGACAACTAATCCATACCCAGAATTACATCAAAATCCATCACATCAAGCATGAATAAATTGGCAGGAAGAATCCTTCCCTCGACTCGAACTGGACACGCAGAAAAAACTATGTCCACTAACAAGGAATCACTCATAGGAGTGGCAACTGATAATGGACACTCAAGACTGACAGGCATCATATCAATTTTTACTGCAAAACTGGGGGATATAAAAGAGTGCGTAGCATCCAGATCTAATAATACATGAGCCTCTAAAGAACAAATAGAAAGAATACCTGCCACTACTACATTCGAAACCTGAGTGTCCTGATGGGTGAGTGTGAAAACCCTAGCCTGGCCCTGATTTTGTCCTCTACCAGCAAATCCAGAACTTTATCCCTGACTCTGTCCCCTACCTTTGCTCCCAAAACCACGGCCTTGCTGGCCACTAAATCGTCCCCCAGACTGAGATGGAGCGGAGGTGTCCATAGGCTGAGCTACACTAGCTATAGATCTTTGAGAAAAAGCTCTCTAGCCACCTGTTACAGGGCAATCTCTGGCAAAGTGACCTGGCTAGCCACATCCATAACATACACTCAATCTCTACCAATACTGCCCTTGATGGGCTCTACCACATCTAGCACATACTGTGGTGCCTGAACTTGAACCACTGTAACTGGATCTACCACTACTACCACTGTAGCCTCTACTATGCCTAAATCCACTTACTCCTACCTTTGTTCTTACGTCTGTAGGAACTCTGAGAATCAATAGAGTAGGTCCCCATGGTGAAAGTACCAG
This sequence comes from Vernicia montana, assembly GCA_949750685.1. Classification (NCBI taxonomy): domain Eukaryota; kingdom Viridiplantae; phylum Streptophyta; class Magnoliopsida; order Malpighiales; family Euphorbiaceae; genus Vernicia; species Vernicia montana. The sequence continues at coordinate 4,073 of CATKHJ010478875.1, forward strand.
CAGTACTAACAAAATAAGATGTGCCCTGGCCCTCGCCTTAGTTAGTCCTTCTAGCCTTCTTCTTTTCATCTACCGTAAACTCAATATTCCGGGCATCATCCACTATCTCACTGAACGAACGACCCTGACGTCCACTAAGTAGAGATTGATAGTCATCTCCTAAGGCCCTAACATATCAAAATTTCTTAGTTTCATTATCAGGTACTGCTGAAGGTACAAACCTGCACAACCCTAAAAACTTATTGGTGAAATCTACCATAGAAGTGTGCTCATCTTTCCTCAAATTCTCATGCTCAATCATCTTTCTATGAACAAACCCAGGAGGAACAAACCAAGCCAAGAACTCCCTGCTAAAGTCATTCCAAGTCATTTCCTGATATCTCCGTCGGATATAGTTCTTATACCATGTCTGAGTTGGCCCCTCTGACCTACGACTAGAGAAATAAATAGATCTAGTATCTGAACAACCCAACTCTAGACAAATCTCTCTAATGTTATCCAAGAAGTCATGTGCTTGTTCCTCATCACCAGAGAAAGTAGGGGGATTATGTTTGATAAATCTCTCTAAAGACACTGTAGGGGCTGCAAGTGCTACCGGTGCAGCAGGTGGAGCTGCTGGAGGGATGGCTCTAGTCACATCAGCCATAATCCTCTGAAATCTAACAAGTACGGCATCCACCCTAGTAGGAACCTCATCACCAGCCTGCCTACGTCTACCTCTGCGACTAGGGGCTGGTGCTACTGGGCCTGTGGAGCCCTCCTCCTTTGGAGCAGCTTGCGCTCTTGCAGCTGCTCTTTTAGCTCTAGTACTCATTTTACTGAAAAAAAAAAACAGAATGGTTTATCAAATGAAGAATGATAGTCCACACACATATATATTACTAAGTAACCATTTAGGTACTGCAGAAGCTAGAAGCAAGTGAAACATAGAAAGACGTGTTGGAATCCTATGCTCCGCAATTACAGTTCCCTAGAAAAATAAACCAAAAGTTTTGATACCAACTTTGTCACGACCCGACTCTAGGGGTACGTGACCGGCACTAGGGTACATGAAAGCTTAAGGCTTCTAGAACCCGTAGTCAGCCTGATAATACAAGTCAATAGAGAATATACTAGAAAATCATAAATTAAGGGCTAAAGACCCATATGCCAACAAAACATGTACGCATATCATAATATGCCCATTCAATCATATCTCACTATATAATCAGGTTCCTGTTTAGTATAATATTTCATCATGCCATATTATAGACAACATATATCAATAGGCAATAATATTACAAATACAAGCTCGGTCTACTGTAATTGCAGAATTCTAGAATTATAGTATTATACTTAACAACACATAAGTATAAATTCCACTGCCGAAGGAAATGGCAGGGAAACTCAGTAGTAGTAAAATAAACAGGCTCACCCTGCAACCTGAAAAAAATAGTGAGACAGGAGTGAGCGTCTCAACTCATTGAATGATACCAATCAATATATAAACCCGGTGCTCTAACATCAATCTAATATTAATGCTTATGCAACTTGTCACATATACAAATAATCAGATAATCATACAATCAAACATTGATGGAAATCGATCCACAGGAACCATACTAAACCTCAATCTGGGGAGCCGATCCCCCTATCCTGACTCTCTGAATCCTATTAATATATTTCAAAATCCAATACATAGGGTCCCAAGCGTCCATGGCCTATGCCACGCAGCGTTGACCCGACTGAAAGCAGCGAGCGATGAGCAAGCTCCAAGCCGTCATACACCAGTCACAGCTCATCAAACATAATCATCATCATATCATAATCATAATCCTAGGTGAATCCTTGTATCATCCCAATCCCATCCAGCATCCACAATTAATATGCAACTCACATAATTAATGAAGCATTCATATACATATGCCAACATGCTTAATTAATGTTCATAATGCATAATTATATACGTATATACATACAGTAAATGTAGATGCATGGAATACATGAAAATATATTAGAAAGTATTACTCACAACACAAGTGCGGCAAATCAGACTCGATCAGTGACTTGGACCTGGGGCCGCAGAAGATGGTTCTGGACGATTTAGAAAATTTAGCATTAATGGATTATCATAATAAGAATTATAAGAATCAACATATACACACGTCCTAAGACCGTAAAGAAATCTATCAAAATCTGGTAGAGTTTCTCCTAGAGTAAGCCTAATCCCCCTTAAACTCAAACAACAGACTCAACATCGAAATATCGAATATCTCAAATGGGTTCCCAATAGCATTTTTCAAAATTAATTTCCAACAATATATATATTATTCCCTTAATAATTCTTAAATAATTTAACCACAATTAATTATCTAAATTCATAATAATTCCATTATGCCAAAATAAACAATTCTAATATTAAATCAACCATCAGGGATCAATTTTGGACTGCCGGACACACTTACAGGGGAGTCGCCGGAAACGTCAACGGTGTCGGATAGCGACGAAATTGGTACCAATGGATTCGTATCGAAATGTAGAGGCCGGAAATATACACCACTCTCCTTCACTCATTGGAGGATCGCAGAAAATCACGTCGGCAGGTCTGCAATTTCACCGTATTTCGGCTAAATTCAAACGTTTACTATAATTAGCAAATGAGGTACAAAATCGAAACTTAAAAGAAAAGGAAACCAATGGTACCAAAATCGGCGAGAACGAAGATCGAAATAGGCCGAAAAAAGCTGAAGAAGCTCACTAACCAGCGACCGTTCAAGCAACGCGTCTGGCGGCGGGCGGCGACCGAGCTAGTATCGTTGGAAGCGTCGGAGGCTGAGCTTCCTCTCTAGCCAGCACGTGTCGACGGCTGACGACCGGACGGCGACAATCAACGACAGTCTCTCTCTCTCTCTCTCTCTCTCTCTCTCTCTCTCTCTCTCTCTCTCTCTCTCTCTCTCTCTCTCTCTCTCTCTCTCAACAAACATATATATATATAATAATAATAATAATAATAATAATAATAATAATAAGTTTGAAAATTAACTAAACAAATTCAAATTTTAATTAAATAAATAAATACTTTATTTTACTAAATAAAATATCCAATAATAATAAATTTTTATAATTTAAAATTCAAGGTATTACAATAATTACATACTTCAATTTTTTGTATTAGATGTATATTTTTTATAAGAAAATAGAAAGTAAGTAATTAATAAATTATTTATAATTTATTAAATGATAATATATTAAAAAAATATACAAAATAAAAAAATAACATATTTAAAAACCAAGCGTTGTTTTCTACACGACCTTATTTGATTCCTCTGCCGTAAACGACATTAAGCTGCAATAAACGACATTAACTCCCTTATTTTCCCTTCTTCCCTTTCCCACTTCATGTACCAGTACGGCCGACTACTCCTTTTTCTTTTTCTCTAATTTCCCTTTCTTCTTCCGTCAGTCTTGTAATCCTAATTCTACTTTACTCGGCGCCGCCGCCTGCTATCTCTCTCAACAACCATACACGGCTTCACCACCATCATCCCTCCTTCTACCTCCCAGCAGCCCTGCACGCCCAATTCCAGTAAGTTCTCCTTCAGATTTTTTATCGATTTAGGCAAAGTTTGAATTAAGAAAACCTTGAAGCGGTAATGGAGGAGTCACCAATAACAAGCAAACGAAAAACACCAGAGGAAAATGAGGTTAGAGATACTCCTCACCAAGAATCTCCCTTAAAGCGGCGAAATTTGACACGCACTTGTGTGCATGAAGTTGCTGTTCCCAGTGGTTACACATCAATTAAAGATGAAAAAGAGCATGGGACTCTCTCAAATCCTGAATACAATGGCGAGATGGCAAAGACCTATAAGTTTGAACTTGACTCATTTCAGAAAGTATCAGTGGCATGCTTGGAAAGGAATGAGTCAGTCCTTGTTTCTGCTCATACATCTGCAGGGAAAACTGCTGTGGCTGAGTATGCAATTGCTATGGCCTTTAGAGATAAGCAAAGAGTTATATATACATCACCATTGAAAGCTTTGAGTAACCAGAAGTATAGAGAGCTACATCATGAGTTTCAAGATGTTGGGTTGATGACAGGTGATGTTACTCTCTCACCTAATGCTAGTTGTTTAGTGATGACAACAGAGATTCTTAGAGGAATGCTTTACAGGGGATCAGAGATTTTGAAGGAAGTTGCTTGGGTAATCTTTGATGAAATCCATTATATGAAGGATCGTGAACGAGGGGTTGTTTGGGAAGAGAGTATTATATTTTTGCCACCAGAAATTAAGATGGTTTTCCTTTCTGCAACAATGTCAAATGCCACAGAGTTTGCAGAGTGGATTTGTCATTTGCATAAGCAGCCATGTCATGTTGTATACACAGATTTTCGACCAACTCCTTTACAGCATTATGTTTTCCCCATGGGTGGTGCTGGGTTGTATCTTGTTGTTGATGAGAATGAGCAGTTTAGGGAAGATAATTTTATGAAACTCCAAGATACCTTCATGAAAAAGAAAGTTGGTGATGGGAACAAGAGTGCAAATGGTAAAGGAAGTGGAAGAATTGCAAAAGCTGGGAATGCTTCAGGGGGTTCTGACATATACAAAATTGTGAAGGTCTGCCTTTAATTACCGCTCAATTTTATGTGCCTTAAATTAATTTTCATTGAAATTATTACGATGCATGTTTATTGTCCATTTCTCTTTTATCTTTTTCTTGTGTGCACATTGCTCTGGCAGATTGGCACAACAGATGAAAATAGAAATCTATAATATGCCTTGTCTTGAAATAAGGCATGGTGGAGGAAGGCTTCTTTAGGTTTTAACAGGAACAAAATACATTATCTAGAAAGCAAAACCCTTTGTAGGATCACATATTTAATGATAAATTACTGTCTTCGATGAAATAAAAATAGCCAAAAAAGTTTTATCTACTATTCCATAGTAAGTTAATTCAATTTCCAATGCTAATATGTTTCAAATTTTATATAATTTTGCTTCTTTGTTTATGTTTGTATACAGGACAATGGTGCTTTCATTGTTCCACATCACAAATGATACGTGGTATGGATTGTATGATCTAGATCACAATCAGTAGGAATGTCATCATTTTAGTACTATAATTTTTTCTCGAACATTTTCAATTTCATTTAATTGGTGCTATATGCAAGCTTCAGATTCAGGAAACATTGCATTATGGTAATTAATTAAGATGAAATTGTTTATGTGGACCTACCTTGGGTTTTAAATGTGCACCTTAAAACGATGGAGAAAATAAGAGAACTCCATGTTGGAATTAGATTAATAATTGTCAAATTGCTATTCACATTACAACAGTAGGAGGTGTTTCAATAAGCACGAGTAACTCAACTCAACTTAGCCTTACTCCCATAATTAATTGGAGTCGACTATATGAATTATTTGTTTCCACTCTAAACGATTTTGGGCGATATCTTCTAATAATTATAATGCCTCTAAATCATACTGTATTCCTCTTCTCCAAGTTAGTTTAGGTCTACCCCTTCCTTTCGTCCTCTTCTCTATCATGATGTGCTCAACCTTCCTAACAAGAGCCTCCCTAAGTCTCCGCTTCATGTGCCTAAATTATCTTAATCTCCATTCTCTCATCTTCTCTTCAATCGATGCGACTCCCATTTTATTTCTAATTATAGTATGACCACACATCCATCTTAGCATATTCATCTCGGCAACACTCATTTTCGATACATGTTGTCCCTTTATTGTCCAACACTCGCTAGCATATAACATGGCCGTTTGAATAACTGTACAGTAAAATTTTCCTTTCAATTTATTGGGAATCATGCTGTCACATATGACTCCGTGGTAAGCCTCCATTTCAACCACCCAGCTTGAATAAGCACAAGTATTTCTGTAAATTTGGCAATTTTGATTACTAGTTCTATGGGTCTTAAAGTTATTCCCTTTTATGTTTTATTAATGCTCCAAGTCAACAAAGGAGTCAAATAATGGAGAAGTCTTTGCTTAAGAAGTCTAAATTTCATATGGAGTTGGAGTCCTAGCAAGTAAAGGCTTAGGATCAAAATACCAATGATTGTAAAGTATTGCTATAGTATTTTCACTCAATAAAATTTGAATAATTTATTTATACTCTTGTTTGCTGTGTTGTTTGATGAATTCTGACCCTAGAAAGTGTGAGGCTTTTAGTGGGAGTGAGTCCTAGATCCTACTAGTGTGAGTGAGGCTGGTAGTTTTGTTTTGTATGCTTAGTTTTTCAGAAGATAGTCAGTTCCACCAAATTAATTTTTACGGCCTAATTCTGGAGTTCTACAAATTGTAGTTCTAAAATCTAAAAATCAAGTTTTCCCTAGTTGTTCTGCGTCATGGAATATCCAAAATCTACATGCAACTTCTCCTCTTTTCTTTCCTCTCTCTCTCTCTCTCTCTTTGATAGAAGAAATTTTATTGAGGGAAAGAAGAATCTTACAGGTAGGGGGAAATGAATTTTCTCTTAACAAATATGCTAAATGAAATAAATTAAGGCAAGAAAAGTATTAAAACAAAAGGGCTTTACAATTCTGCTTCAGCAATTGAATTTTCAGTTTCACCAACTTAAGAATTTTAAGTTAAAAAATTTGACTTATCATTTTAAGTGAGAATATAAACTTAATGATACATCACCAAACAATTTAAAATTAATAAGTATCGAAAATTTTAATTTTAAGTGCTGAATGATGTTATCACACACCACCTTAATGTCTAAAATTTTCAATTAAGCTATGCCAATATTTGAACTTTAATTTTTTTTACAATCAAGTTTTTTGAATGGAAAATTTTATTTTAATTAAGTGCATCTGGCTGGTTACTTGCCAAAATCAAAATACTAAAATGGACTATTTTACTAATCATATGTTGTATCATCCTGCACTCGCCACTCCATTCATCTCTCACTTTCTCCTTTTCTCTCTATTACTTTCTCTCATTTTTCTTTTATGGAAACTCCATATATCCTCTTCGTATCTCTACCGACATAAAAATTCAAAGGCTAAGAATCTTTTGATTCCTATATAATTTTTTTTGCATTTTTATAACAACCAAATAAGTCTTTTTTTTTTGTATTTTAAGATGGTTTGGGCACGTGAAGCGGAGATTTAGGTAGGCTCCGGTTAGGAAGGTTAAGCACATCATGATAGAGGAGAGGAAGAAAGGAAGAAGTAGACTTAAACTAAGTTGGAAGAGAGAAATACAGTATGATTTAGATGCATTACAATTATCAGAAGACGTCGCCTAAAATCATTTAGAGTGGAAACAAAGAGTCCATATAGCCGATCCTAATTAATTTTGGGATTAAGGTTAAGTTGAGTTGAGTTTATTTTATTGACAACCAAACAAACATCTATGATTATTATTATTATTATTGCATTTTCTTTGCAACCAAACCAGCCGAAAATGTCAAATATTACTTTAGGTATTTGTGTAAAATTAAAAAAAGTGGAACGTGTTATGATTTACTCCTGGAGATTGGGGTTTCAATTTTCAAGCAATTTAGGGGTGTAAAAATTATGAATTTTTTTTTTGGCAGTATAGATTGAAAGGAGAGAAATGGAGTTTTTATAAGGGAAAAGGGGAAATAAGGTAATAGCGAGTGAAAGAGATGAATGATGGATGTGGTGGAAGGATATGGTGGTATTGTTTATTGGGGCAAAAAGGATTCATTCTTGTATTTCAGGAAGTAAATCCAGCCAAATACACTTAATTAGTATAAATTTGTTCATCCAAACACTTTGTTGCAAAAAAAAAAAAAAAAAAAAAAAAAGAGGCTCATTTACTCAAATAGTGAAATTGAGAAAGTTTAGATACCAATGATTTAAGTATCCCTTCTCAATGTCTCATATTTGATTGCTGTGGCCATTTGAAAAATGAAATTCTCTAGCATGCGTCTTGTTAAGGTTTTTCTCAAATTCCTATTTGGTTTATGATTCCTAATATTTAGAGGCTTTCTAACTGTTTTGGACTTGCAAACAAGTATAAGTTTTCTCTATATTCTTGGGATTTTTCTGCTTTGATATTTTCAGAGTTCTCTTTATTTGGAGATAGTTTGAGTCAAGACAGATTTGGGTGTTTTGAGTTGCAGGTAGACAACCATAATCTCTTACTCTCGAGTCTCGCCCTAATATATATATTGTCTTAGATTATTTTGGTTTGGGATTTTATACTCTCTTTTGGGGTGGATATTAGTTTCGGAATAATTTGTTGTGTTTGTATCTTGATTAAATTTACTGAATTGTTGGTCATATTTGGCCCCATGGATAGGACGCACCACATAAATTGTTGTATTGATGGTTTGTACTTGTTCATAATTTAATTTTTTCATGGCAATCAAGTTTTCACACTTCCACTTTTACAAACACATCTTCTGTTGTGCAATTTCAAGTTTACCATATTAGATAATTGTAATTTACCGAATTCAGTTTGTGCAGTAAGTTGTTGGAATTTTTGGCTTATTTTACTACTTTCACTTTGGGAATTTCAGATGATTATGGAACGGAAATTTCAACCAGTTATAGTTTTCAGCTTTAGTAGAAGAGAGTGTGAACAACATGCAATGTCTATGTCTAAGCTTGATTTTAATACCCAAGAGGAAAAAGAAGTTGTGGAGCAAGTATTTAATAATGCGATACTTTGCTTGAATGAGGAAGACAGAAACTTGCCTGCTATTGAGTTAATGTTGCCACTGCTTCAGCGAGGCATTGCTGTCCATCATTCTGGCCTTCTTCCAGTCATCAAGGAACTCGTAGAGCTTCTTTTCCAGGAAGGTCTTGTAAAGGCCCTATTTGCCACAGAGACGGTAAGTGTTTAACCTCGCTAAGGGGGGGTACCCTAGAGTACAGAGGTGCGTGAATTGGGGAGGTTTTCCTTTTATTCTTCCAAAGATTAGTGGCATGATTGCTGTTTTGTTAGCTTCTAACTCAACTTTTATAATGACTTTTCTTGTGGCAGTTTGCCATGGGTTTAAACATGCCTGCAAAGACTGTTGTTTTCACAGCTGTTAAGAAGTGGGATGGTGATAGCCATCGCTACATTGGATCTGGAGAGTATATCCAGGTGAGTGAAGATTCTGTTATTTTTCTTTAGAGCAATTGAGGAGCAAAAACAGGTGCAGATATTTACATGTCTGTAGATATCAATTTATATTTATATATTTGGTCCTATGCTATTTGATCTCTGTAGATGAGTGGAAGGGCTGGGCGTCGTGGCAAAGACGAGCGTGGCATTTGTATAATAATGGTTGATGAGCAGGTAATTTTTCAGCTAGTTATGTCTCTATATTTGTCAGTTTATGGTTCCTATTTTTGTTTTTTTGCTTGCAAACATTTGTAGTTCTTTCTAGCACTGTTTTTAGCAATCATTAATATTGCAGGAAGTGTTGACATTACAGCTTTATTTTAGATCATAGCACAATGTTTGTACACATACATATGCAGCTCGTTCCTATATTTGCATCTCCACAGTCGTACATAGGCCTTCCATGCCAACAATCACATGTTATATTTTTTTGTAGATACATGTTATGGTCTCTTGGCATGTGTTTTGTACAAGTACAATGTGGTCATCTACTCTTCTGTTTCAGATTACTGACACTGCTATTGCTTTTACAGATGGAGATGAATACACTTAAGGACATGGTTTTGGGTAAACCAGCTCCCCTAGTTAGTACATTTAGACTGAGTTACTATTCAATTTTAAATTTAATGAGGCGAGCTGAAGGCCAGTTCACTGCTGAGCATGTAATAAAAAATTCATTCCACCAATTTCAGTATGAGAAGGTTTTTGCCAAATCCGATCTTCCTTCTGGATTTATATATGGTGCATATAGTGATCAAGCAATTAATTCTAGATCTTTCTACCTTTCAGGCTTTACCTGACATAGGGAAAAAGGTTTCAAAACTGGAGGAGGAAGCTGCTTTGCTTGATGCTTCAGGAGAGGTAATCATTTTTCCTGTAGGCATATCCTATTTAATTTTGATATAATTCTTCTGATTTAAATGATTTTCGCTGCATGATGTATGAATTTCTGTTATTTTGTATAGGCTGAAGTGGCTGAATATCATAAGTTAAAACTTGAGATGGCCCAACTCGAGAAGAAGATGATGACAGAAATAACTAGGCCTGAAAGAGTTCTTTATTATCTTTGCACTGGTCGACTGGTATTTACTAAGCATGACCATTCTTGTTGAACTTTGAATCAACTGCATAGCTAATTTTTATTCAAAAGTTAGAATTTTCCCCTAATTAGTGAGAGCTTCTTTTTACCACCTTAGTTTTCTTTTAGGTTTTCTGTCAAATTTTCGGAAGTGTATTTTTTGGGTTTAAGCGATGTGATATGTGTATAAATAAGAGCTTATTTTGTGTGTGGGGGGAGGTGACTGCAGTATGCATGCATTTAGGGGAGAGAGAGAGAGAACAAGAGTACAGGACATCTTTATGCATAACTCACTTGTCTGTATGTGCCAGCTTTGGTTTGGAAACATACTGCTGTTTCTTCTGAAGAGAGAATCTCATAGGACAAAATAAGGTCAGGGAAGCATTTGACTTCTATATATTTTGTTTTCTACTGAGAAGTGCTTGTCTATACTCTATATTGCAGATCAAGGTAAGAGAAGGTGGAACTGATTGGGGTTGGGGAGTGGTCATAAATGTTGTTAAAAAACCTGCTGCTGGGTTAGGCACACTGTCAGCACGTGGTGGTGGTTACATAGTGGATACTTTACTTCATTGCTCTCCTGGATCAAGTGAGAGTGGTTCACGGCCAAGACCTTGCCCACCTCGGCCTGGAGAAAAGGGTGAGATGCATGTGGTAAGCTGACACACCAGTGAAAGAATAAATTTATTACTTTTTCAGTCATGTTGACATTAATTCAAGTATATGGTTCAGTTAATGGAGATCATGATTTTTGCTGACACCTGCTTCAGGTCCCTGTTCAGCTGCCTCTTATTTCTGCTTTAAGTAAAGTCAGAATATCTGTCCCTCCTGACCTTCGACCATTGGAAGCAAGACAAAGTATACTACTGGCAGTGCAGGAGTTGGGAACTCGGTTTCCTGAGGGTCTTCCAAAACTTAATCCTGTAAAGGTAACTATCAGCTGCAATAAAATTTTTCAAGTTTTTTCAGAGCAAAGGATCATCTTGGATAAATTGATAAACCCTTTTTGATGTATTTATTGAATGAAATTTTGAGTTGTTTTTCAAAATAAAGGATACTCAACTCAACTCAACTTACTCTTAATCCCAAAATTAATTGCGGTATGCTATATGGATTCTTTGTTTCACTTTGAATGATTTTGGGTTATGTCTTCTAATAATTGTAATGCCTCTAGATCATACCGCTCCTCCAAGTTAGTTTAGGTCTACCTCTTTCTTTCTTCCTCTCCTCTATCACGATGTGCTCAACCTTCATGACTAGGATTTCACTAGGTCTCCACCTCACGTGCCTAAACCATCTTAATCTCCCTTTTCTCATCTTGTCCTCAATCGATGCTACTCCCACTTTTTTCTAATGCTTTCATTAGGTATTTTATCCATTCTAGTATAACCACATATCTACCTTAGCATTCTCATCTCGGCAACACTTATCTTTGAAACATGTTGCCCCTTCATTGTCCAACATTCACTACCATATAACATAGCCGGTTGTATAGTTGTGCGGTAGAATTTTCCTTTCAATTTATTGGGAATCTTACAATCACATAAGGCTCCCGTGGCAAGCCTCCATTTCAACCACCCAACTTTTATCCTATGGCTAACATCCTCCTCACAACCTCCATCTCCTTGGAGGATTGAGCCTAGATATTTAAAATGGGTGCTTTGGGGCAATGCTACTCTATCCAAGCTAACTCTCTCATTATCCCCACTTCGGCCTTTACTAAACTTGCAATGCATGTATTCTATTTTGGTTCTACTAAACCTAAAACTCTTGGACTCCAAAGTGCTCCTCCACAATTCTAGCTTTCTATTAACTCCCTCATATTTCTCATCTACCAACACTATATCGTCTGCAAACAACATACACAAAGGGATTTCCTCTTGTATATGCTTTGTTAATTCATCCATAACCAAAGCAAAGAGGTAAGAGCTCACTATAAACCCTGATGCAACCCAACTAAGACAGGAAAGTCTCCTGAGTTCCCTCCAACTATGCGGACACTAGTAGTCGCTCCTTCATACATGTCTTTCAATACTTGTATGTACCTAATCGATATCCCCTTACATTCTAACACCCACCATCAAACTTCTCTTGGGACTCTGCCAAAAGCCTTCTCCAAGTCAATGAAAACCATATGCAAGTCTTTCCTCGTTACTCTTTATTTCTCCATCAAGCTTATGATGAGAAAGATTGCTTCCATGGTTGATCGATTTGGCATGAACCCAAATTGGCTGGCAGAGAGAGATAATTTTAGAAAAAAGACAAACCGTTTTTTGATGTCTTTCTTCCCTTGTCCCCTCGTGGTTCTTGGGAAGATAAGTGGCATTGGGCTACAGCCTACAAGATGATAGATGTTCCTCTTATCACCTGGTAAACTACTCAGTCTCCACTCCAATCTGTGTGGTATGAACCTGGGGTTTCCAAGTTGGAATCAAGAGTTTTAACCACTGGGCTGTACCTATGGCCGTTGGCATCAAACTTAGCTCTTATGGGAATTGGAGATTTCAGTCATTGTTTCAAGACTACAGGCTGTCTTCATACTAATTACTGGCTTAACTTAATGCTTGCTTGTACAATGACAACATTAGGAAAAATGCTGATGGTCCTTTCATTTATTTTTCATCGTATTAAATTAATTTGCTATGATTTAGAGTCATTTCTTTAATCCATCTAGAACCTTCTAGCTTTTATCCCTGTGTAAGAGCTGCTGCTGCTCAGGTTGATGCAGTGGTAAGAAAGGGTAATATTTGTTTACCATCGACACCATGTTATATTTGCTCAACATCAACATTATGTCATCCTCACTTGTAACATTTATCTCATTTACTTTTTTCTTGCTGCAACTGGATTCTCTATTCTTTGATTTCACATTTGTTTTATGAAAATGTTATTCTGTTGAAATCGTTGGCTGATACTGCCTGCTGTCATTTGCCCATGGTTATTTGTAGGACATGAAAATTGAGGATCCTGAAATTGTTGATTTGGTTAATCAAATTGAGGAACTGGAAAGGAAGTTACATGCCCATCCATTGCACAAGGTTTGCCATATTATTTAGAATCAATTCCACATCATCTTTGTTCCAATAAAATTTTGCAAGGAAATGAGAGAACTTCTGCGCTTTGAAAAATCATCTTACCAAGTAATACTACTTAAAGTAGTTGTCTTAGTAATCACATTTATTTGATTTGTTGTTTGCAGTCACAAGATGTGAATCAGATCAGAAATTTCCAAAGGAAGGCAGAGGTGAATCATGAAATTCAACAACTCAAGTCAAATATGCGGGATTCACAGGTATTTGCCTTTCCCTAATGTTTATTCTAGTAGTCCGACTTTACTAAAACTTGAGTTATAGGCAGTATAATATTTCTCTCTGGGATAAGGGCTCAGTATTTCTAGCCTTTTTGATTGTGCAGATCTCATTTGCATGTTCTTTTCCGAGATTAAACATCTACTTAAAGAACCATGAATTAAATACTGCTGTTACATTGTCTCGTATTGGATTTTGGGCTTTCCTGTTACTGTCACCCTTGTTATTTATAGGGACCTTTTAAATTGCATAGGTAACTGCAGTTATGGCTTTCATGATGGGCAACTATTGTTGCACAAAGGTCCACAAAACGAAAAGAAAATTGCAATTATTCTCGCAGAAATATTGTGTCTTTCTCCCATATCCTATGATATATAACAGTCAATTGTGGTTGCCAAAAGCTAAAACTAGCTCAGTAGATTAAATTCAAGCTTTTTAGAGTTTGCTTTGCAAAATTAAAGATAGACTTTGCTACTCTTTCAGCCTTTATCTGTTAATTAATTTTTGCAAATTGCTAGAATGTGTGACATAGTTATATGACAAGGCTAGACTTTATATTTAAGTTTGTCTTTCAACTGGTTGGTAGGTAACGAATATAAAATATGACTAATGCACTATTACTTTTACATTGCAATATTTGAATGGGTGATGATATTGCCAGAGCTATTATTGTTAATACCGGAGTAAAAACTTCTATTTAGACAAAATTACCCTTTCTCCTTTCATTTGACCTGTCTCTTTGTCACCTGCTGAGTGCTGTTTTCTATTTTCATTGTGGACAATAGTTTCTCATAAATAGTTAAATTTGTTTACAGGGAATAATAATTTTGATTTTGTTCATAATATCAATTTTTTTACTGGCTTGATTTCATAGCAACAAAATTAATCTATGAAATCGCCCAATTTTGAAGAACTCAAAAGCAAAAGAATTGGAAAAGGAATAAGAAAAGAAAATTTCAAGAATGGACAAAGCTTGACTATTCATGTTCTGTAATTCCATCCAGTATTGTAATGAGGCAATCCATCCAGGTAAAGTTGACAAGCGACATTTGAGGATTAGACGCTGGAGATTTTCTGGAGGAGATGGAAGAGAGTCTAGAGATAAAAATTCATTGCTGTTTATAGAAACCATGAACAATGCAGTAAGGTGTTTCATCTTGTCCAATGTGTAACATACA
>CATKHJ010478981.1:0-28104 GCA_949750685.1 Vernicia montana
TCCATTTTTCAGGAGATTAGAGGTTTATCAGCTCGGTGCTTCAGGCGTTTTCTTCTTTAAAGAACCTAACTGATCAATGTAAATTCTCCATTATTTTGTATGTAATTAACATACTTTAGTGCTCCATGTGTGTAATATAGAGAAGAGCTATCCTTTGGCCTTTTTGGCAAGTATGGATGATTTCCTATATATTGTTTATAAGAATTATGAGCTTATGAGATTATATGTGTTTGTATATGGATGAGTTCATGAGATTACGAGCATGTAAATGTACGAGTATGAGACATGATGAGTTCATGAGATTACGAGCATGTAAATGTATGAGTATGTGATATGATGAGATAGATGAGTTTGTATATAAGCATGAGTTTAGGTTCTGATCCTTGGGATAAGTAAGTTAATTGTTATGATATTATGAGAATTACGAGATGAGAAGGGTTCTATGGGTTTTCGGTGGCCTTAAGCCTACCCATGCCCTAGGACCGTCACAGTTGCGAAGTTGGGCTGTGACAAAAATTCAACTCAATAATTTCATGGAAATTCATAACAATTCAAATCCCTTAATTAGTTTAAGGAACATAAATTTAATTCATAAATATACAATTACTGTAATTAAATAAAATTCATTACTAATTAACTATATAATTAAAACAAAATTATCAATACTATTAATTCATCTCATAACACATTTAAATTATAATTACAACTTAAAATAACAATTTAAAAATCATATAAACAAACTCATAAAATTTCTATAAAATATTTCACATTATTTAATTTTTTTTTATAATAATACTCATAAAAATACTTTAATTAAATTCAATTATAACGTAAATAATTTTATTCATTTCAATAAATTCATAAATTCATAGTAGTCATAACTTCATCAATTTAACTCAATTATTAATATGAACATCACCCGAAATACAATTACCCAACATAAAACGACCCGAAAATTAAACAATATATTCGAATTCGAGTGTTTTGGACTTACCCAGATGGAATCCAATCGATCAAAGGTCGTAAAACATGTCGAAACGTTGAAACGAAGCTACTGAAGACTGGGACCCACGCGTTGCCATCTGCCGGCCACTCGCCACCGTGGACGGTGGATCTAGAGGTCGGTCACCACACCAATCGATTCGTCTCGACATCAGGAACCCGAATATGCTAGCCACTCGCCACCAGTCGCCGGAAATCAGGCTTCAAAGCTTCGGTCTCCTATTTTTTGATTTCTTTCTCCGGTGAGTTACAGGGGGGTAAGGTAGGTATCAATGGAAAGCTCTCGTTGAAAGGAGAAGAATGGGACTGGTTTTGTCGAAATTCGCCACCAGAATCGGCTGGAATCGCGTCGAAAAGTCGAAGTCACTGGAAAACCTTCTCTCCTTGCATGTGCCGTCGTCCGTCGTCGGTTAGCGTCGCCGCTGCTTTACTGGGGTCGCCGGACCATAGGCTAGCTAGTGGTGGTGGCGGTGCAACCCACCGCTGGCCGGAGATGGGTGGTCCGACACCCAGCTCCCCCCCCCCTCTTTCTCTCTCTCTTCTCTGTTTCTTCTGCACCGAACCCAGCAGCTGATTGGTCCAAGGCAGCAGGTGAAAATATACAAAAACCCTCTCTCTTTTCTTTTATAATAATAATAATAATAATAATAATAATAATAATAACTTTAAACTCTAAATAACATAATTAAAAAATAATTTTTCCCTTAAATTTTTGAAAATAATTTTGTAATAATTAAACCATAAAATAATTAATTTTACAATTATTCCCATAAAATATTTTTATTTCAAGAAATATCTATATACATATTTTTCAATTACTATTAAACATATATACATACATTTTTAAAATTATAATAAAAAGTCTAAAATATAAATTTTCATAATTCTTTTAATAATAAATAATTTTATTTTCAACATTATAATAATCTAAAAATTTTCATTAACTAATTTCATATAATATTTTCATTAAATACATTTACATATATCATTTAAATATAAATAATAAGCATAAATAATTAAATAAATATATTTTCTTATAAAATACTATTTATAAAATAATTAAAAATTATGGTCATTACAAGACTGTATGCACCAGTGACTCGACTGACTGGGTTTATAAACTAACTCGACTGACTGGGTTTATAAACTAAGTGACTCGACTGACTGGGTTTATAAACTAAGTCAAATGTATCCTCGCAGACATGCGTTGGTGTTTCAAAGGTGAAGTAGTTGCCCTTACTATTTCCATAACGAATACGGTATACTGTTCAGAGGCTATGGGGATGGTGGTGCAGTCCCACCTATGAGTACTCTTCTGATGCTACTACTATTATTGAGACTCATAAGGGTTTGTGGTGTCATCCCACCCATGAGTTTACTGTTATTAAGACTCATAGAATTGTAGTTATATTTAACCCGAGTTCTCATACTATATGATTCTGTCATGACTGTTCCCTTAGTGCCTATTTCTCTTCAACACGTATGTATGTTCTTTATTACCCACTCGATTGACATGAATATAAATGTGTTTACAAATCTTATTGTTCCTTCATGAAACCCTTGTGTTGACATGAATTTCATAATTTAATGAGTTGACGGCTCACCATACCTTCTTTAGATTAGAAGAGTTAGAAGTCGAGCAGATAGAGCTTATTGACCCTCATTCTCCATCAAGAAGCTGTATAATGTAAATGTTTATTTTAAGAATTACCGTTTGAAAAATGTAAAGTTATTGTATCTTCTATAGTTGCTCCGAAGAATGAAAGGATCCATGTATTGAGAGATTTAATGAAATGAAATGAAAGATTTTGATTATCTCAATTTATGGCCCATTATGTGATATGTGTAATTTCTTTGGTATGATTGTTTATGTTTAATATGTATGGATCCAAGATATAGTATGAGTTATACATATTTTTGGTGGTTTTATATCTACCCATGCCCTAGGACTGTCACGCTACTGAAATCGGGGCCTGACAATCTAGGTTAATGAAGAGTTTGCTTTGAGCCTAATGGATTTTTACTTATGCAATGCTAACATTATAACATTTAAACAAACTAGTAACTTAATACGTGCGTTGCATATGATATTTTGTAGTATAACTTATGTGAAAATAAAATTATAAATATAAATAAAATAAAATTGATGGAAAAATATAAATTAATTAAAATTTATGTGATTAATTGCATTAATAAAAATAATGAATGAGTCAGAAAATTTTAATGAATATTTAAGTAAGTAGTATTACTTTTTTTTTCACTATACCATTTGTAATAGTTTAAGTCTTACATTTATCAAAAAAGGTTTTCAAACTTTTTCACTACAACACCAAATATCACAATTTGAATTTTTATTCCCCTAAAAAAATATTAGTTATATAAAACTGAAATATTAAAATACAAAAATAAAAATATAATATTAATTTTACAATTATTTCCACTATATTATCTATCAAAATTATTTTTCTTCGTTGTCAATTACCATTATTATATCTTTCTATCCAACTCTGTCGAACAATCAACATTCTAATAGTCCATTTTTTGGTGATTCTTGAAGTGGGTCTATTCTTTTCATTTTAATGACATATTTGTTGAAAAAAATATTAATTAACATAATTTAGCATAAAATTGAAAATTTAATCAATACCTTCAATTTTTTTTTTTTTTTCTATACACTGATCTTGAAAAAAACTTAACCAATCTAGAGTGGTGCAAATATAAAGGTTTATAGTAATACCTTTTATAAGATGTGAAAATTTGATAAATTGCAATTGGATAAAAATGAAATTATAAAAATTAGAATGATTAGTACAAATTTAAAGGTTTAATTGATAGAATTAACATTATATAATAGTAATATATTATTTTAATTATTTACTAAATCAAATCCCTAAATAAAAAAAATTAATATATTATTATAATTACTTACAACATTATTGTCACTTTTTAAGAAATAATTACTTGTTAATATTATCTAATAATATATTAAATTTATAATTTATTTTAATTATTTATTAGTATTATTTTATAATAATTATTAACTTTTAGAATATCGTAATTTGTGGAAAAGGCTAAAACCCTAGCTGTCTTTTCTCTCAATTTTTTTTTGGTTTTTTCTAAAGTTTATTATTTGGGCCACCATCGACCTTCATTCGGTCAGTAGTGATTCATTTTTCTTTATTTTTTTTTAATAAGAAATATCTGTTAATTTGTGTCTTTCTAGACATGGATCTAATTTTGTTTTTTATTTACTTTATGTGTTTTGTTATCCCTTGTATGAAATTTAATAAGTCTTTTGTTTTGTCTTCTTTGATGGGAGTTTACTTATCTTCCTTTATGTAAGTTTGTTTGTCTTTCGTCATGGAAGTTAGAAAAAGTTTATGTATGATATTTAAAAGATTAGACTCATTTAAAAACTCATCAAATGACAATGAAGTCGATTTGTGGCTCAATATAGGCACTGAGTGGAATGTGTTTCTTACCGATGTACCAAACACAGACAAGGTGCGTATACAATTGTTTTGTCAATACGATCAATGAAGTTCAAAGGAAAAGCTCATCTTTATAACAAGATGTATTTCTTGAACACAATCAAGTTTACTTTTTTGTTCCAAGTTGTACTTATTAATCATTATGTTGGCCCAAGTATGGAAAATCCTAGAGGGGGTGAATACGATTTAAAAAATTCTAATGTAATTCTTCATCCTAAATGCAATATTGTGGCAAATTAAAAGAAAATGCACAAGTAAAAGATAATGAGATGGAAAAGCTTAGCCATATTTATAGTGGTTCGGAGTCAATCTTTTCTCCTACGTCAACTTCTCCTAAATCAAACCGATTTAGGGTTCCATTAGTGATCCAGGATTGCGCCCAAAGCTTTACAATAGTTGAATCGAGATTTCACCCTAATTCTCCAGGATTTTACCTTTACAATAGTAATACGGGATTTTGCCTAACTCTTACAAGATACAAGAGTTTGTGAGTGTTTATAGTCACTTAAGACTTACAAAGAAACTAGTGCAAATATTACAATTAAGAACTTTAGCTAATATAAATATGAACACATAAGAATAACAATAGAAGTATAAGTGTTCAATGAAAGAGCCTAAGAATATTGAAAGAGTATAACTTTGATTTTCACTTCAAATTCACTTCAAGTCTCTTTTAATCTTCATTTAGAATCTTCATATATTTATAGGTCTTCAATATCAACTCAAAAATATGATTTTATGTGTTTTGAAAATGGATCCAGACAATTTTCAACGACTATAAATGGCTATATTTTTTTTCTGTCTGTTCAGATGATAACGATAGTGACTCTTTGGGTAATGCCTGTTACTTAAAGTTGTCAAGCCCGTGAATAGCAGTAACGGTAGTGAAATTTACTTCTATTTGAATTCTGCTTTCTTATTAACGGTAGTGAAGATTTTGTAACTACCATGAATGAAGTGTAATGGTTGTGAAGTGTCACGACCCACTTTTGAACCACGACGGTCCTAGAACGTGAGTAGGCTTAAAGCCACCGAGAACCCATAGAACTATAATATTCTGGATCCAGTTAGCTCCTACGCATTATCAGTAATGCCATTGGAAGACAATTTGAATGATTATTGAGATAACGATATCAATAGGAGCTCAAACAAAACTCGGTAAAATATACATAATTTTTTTTATTTATGTTTCTGTGATATTATAGTACACATATGCTCATAAAAATATTATGAACATGATTAGTGAAAGAAGTTTAATAAACTACATAGATATCGGTTACAACAATGGACAATGTAAAAGAAGAGTAAAACGGTCATTTTGCAAAAAACTGTCGAAATGGCGAGTTAACTATAAATGAATATGTGAAACAAGTGGAAGGGCCAACCATATACTCATATGGCCGGCCCACCAAGTGTAGAGAGGGGAAATTTTATTTGAAATTATATGATGATAAAGTCTTAATTAGTTAAGGAAAATGGACCCCAAATTTGTAATAGTCAAAGTTTTACATGTATAAGGAAATTTCATGGAAATTTTCTATCATCAAAAAATATGTGTATATTTATCTATAAATAAATGAATATAGTAAAATCAAAATTGGATTAAAAAATATTAGCCATATGATCAATCTTAACAAATCAACACCATTCATTTAACTTAAACTTATCCAAAAAGCTTTAAAAACATCTAATAGTTATTATTGGTTACAAAGAGAAAACTTTAGCTCTTTCTTTCTTTAGAATGGCTGGCTACCAAGAGCTCTTCATTAAGAAATATGAAACTTCAAGGTAAGCTTTAAAATTAAGGCTCCAAGTTTCATTTTAAGCATGAACAATTGGCTTTTTATGTTAAAGCTTTAGAATTTCTCTTTCTTCTTCCTTCTCTATGCTTCGGTCTATATTATGATTATTGGAGGAAATTTAATTATTTTATTTTTATGATATTTATGGGTGTATTATGAAGTGAATTAAAAGAATGGATGAGTTGATTGAATTTAAATTGCAAGGTGGAGCTTAATTTGGTTATTGAACTTGAATTGAGAAACCTAGGTTTTGAATTGAGCAGAATCTTTGAACACTCATGCTGTCAGTTTAGAGACCAAATTTAGAGAAGTGTAAACATAAAAATTTTATTGTTTTATTTTAATTAGAGGCCCATAAAAGAGTTTTATGAAATTCTTGATGAGTAATGAGATATGTCTCTTGTAAAGGAACTGATCCGAATTTGGGGGTTTATAAGTAAACCCAGATTGTTTGAGCCTATAGAGGATCTTATGGACCAAATTTGGATATAGTAAAAACATAAAAGTTGTAGGTAAATGCCTCAAGTGTTCACTTATAAAAGGAATTTAAAAGATTTATTGTGTACAAAGAGAAATCCCACTTGAACTGAAACTAGTATTGTTTAGAGATTGAATGGGCAGTCCGAAATGGAGTAGCCTAAAACATGGATTTAGAGACTGAATTAAGTCAAGTAGAAAACATGAAAAATAATAATTAATATGTTTATAATCTCTTTGTAAAAGGAAATGTAAATTGGATATGTGTATTTTGAGATATGACTTAGTGAATATGATAAGGTATAAAAACTCTTGTAAACTAACATCATCGATGGACTTGAAAATATATCTCATAAATTAAGCATGATAGAGATAGAATTAGAAAAAATTGAAAACTAGAAAAATGATCATAGATATATTTAGAATTAATCCACAAAATGGCTTAACAAAATTTCAAGTGTAGTATGAGAAATAGAGTTTGCTCTGTAACTGACTTTGTACTTGGATTCAATTTGCAAATTGAATTAGAGCTTCTGATTTGAGGATGTTAAAGATGGAACTTGTCATAGCCCAACTTCGCAACTGTGATGGTCAAGGCATGGGTAGGTATAAGGCCACCGAAAACCCGTAGAACCCATATAATCACATAATTCTCATGGCATCATAACAGCTAATGCATACATATCCCATAGAACAAAACCCGATATATATATATACCCATATCACATCTATCTTATCTCATCACATGATCAAGCATTTACTCATAATCTTGAAAGCTCATAATTCTCATATAACAATATATATAAACCATCTATATAATTTCCATTAAGGCCAAAAGAATAATCCTCTTTCTACACACATGGAGTATCTAAAATAAACTTCAATTACAATAATAAAAGGAGAAATTACATTTATCAAAATGGTTCTGTAGGAAGGAAAAATACCTGAAGAACCGAGCAGATGAACTTCTAATCTCTTGAAAAATGGAATCACTAATGAGATAAAACAGTGAATAAAGAATATACTACCATACTTGTGAGGCTAGGTAATTCAAGGCTAGCTCACAAGGATGGTATGACTCATAACTCGTCAAATGACTTACAATATTGCAAATAAGGTTCATATAACTCATAAGAATCAATAACTCGTAATATACAAGAATAAATATGTATATAGCTCATGAAAGAAATCATAACTCATATATAGATGGATATAAAAATCATACTCGTAACATATTAGGAATAGAAGCACTTTATTAGCATATTCCCCTCGTAATAAAGAGTAGAGGCCGGTTGGGCATACTCTTCCTCGTAATAAGAGTAGAGGTTTTATTAACATAATTTTCCTCGTAATACATGAAATGGATCAGGTTTCACGTCTAGGACAATTTATCCTTCCTAGATAGGGGTAGGATATTATACCCTATCTACCGGGTTACAATATGCACAAAGTCTAATGATTAACCCACATTAGTAGGGAATTTCTATATCATTAAAGATTATCAATATAAATAGAAAAATCAAGGAACTCATACTCATAAGTACATATACAAATGGTTCTCATAAACATATAACTCATAATGATAAGAATTAGCAAATGGCTACTTGAAACTCATAAGGGTTCATGAAGAAATTATGGTTCAACAAACAATTCTCATGCTTTTCTCATGGTGGGTCATTCAATAAAATAGGCTATATGCCTTAAGAATTCAAATACAAGAATAGTAGTATATTTTCTACTCACCTTAACTAAAAAGAATGTGCTAAAATCTCTTAGAAGTCTCCAAATCACATCAAATCATCATGGTCCTCATGATTCCAATTATGACTTGTTGGAGAAATTATACACATAGACACATATAATGGAAAATGTATTAATTGATGCACTTAAAATCACTATACACATGCTAGACTCATGATTTCTAATCTCATTTCCCTCCCCAAGCATAGATTATAACAATGAAGAAGAAGAACAGTAAAGAAATCCAAAACCTTAACTTACCTCTTCAAAGAATGCTTCTAAAGGGTGAAGAACAAAGAATTCTTAAAGTCCTAAATCTCTTTAATGATGTTGATGAAGCAATTAATGAGGCTCCTTAAGCATTTAAAAAGTTAGGTTGGGGTTTCTTTAAGAGAAAATGGTGTTGGAACTTGTAAAATGGGGTAATAAATGAAATGGGTCTCTCTTCCCTTTATATAGCTCCTGACTCCCAATTCTGCCCCTGACCCATTTCACGGTCGTGACTTTCAAAGTCACGGCCGTGACTCACTAGGCCTCGTCACTGTTCACGTTACTATTCTCAAATTTCACGGCCGTGAACTGGAAATTCACCGCCGTGAATTCCATCCAGAGACAAACATCCAAAAACTCAACACTTAGTCACCGCCGTGAATACCAAATTCACTACCGTTAATTTCATCCAGAGGCTAAAGTTCAAACTTCCATCTTTGGTCACCACCATGAACCCATTATTCACCGCCGTGACTCTCATTCCGTCTTGAGTCTTAATCCAAATCTTTGCACATAGCTCTCATATATACTAATATGCAACTGATAATCGATATAAACTCATATACACATGAATTTAATCTCATAACTCATACATATACATATAAATATGATTAAAGAATGCATATTCGTATTTGGGGTATTACATTCTCCCCTCTTTATTAACAATTCTTCCTCGAATTTTATAAACACAAATAGTTCACTTAGATTACACAGGAAATATATATGGATACTTATGTAACATTTCTCACTCACTTTACCAAGTACACTCTTTTATACCATGATTCTTCCATTGCACCTTCACTATTGTTATCTCTTTGTTTCTCAACTTCTTCACTTGACAATCAATAATTGCAATCGGAATCTCTTCATAAGCCAAGTTCTCATCTACCTCAATAGCTTGTGGTTGAAACACATGTGATGGATCCGGCATATACTTCCTCAACATAGACACATGAAACGTGGGATGTACATGACCCAAACTTGGTGGAAGAGCTAGTTTATAGGTGACATTGCCAACTTTTTCCAACACTTCAAATGGTCCTACAAATATCTGTGAGAGCTTGCCTTTCTTGCCAAATCTCATCACACCTTTCATAGGAGAGACTTTAAGAAAGACATGATCTCCTATGGAAAAGTGGACATCTTTCCTCTTCGGATCTGCATAACTCTTCTGCCTACTGAATGCAGTCCTTATTCTTTCACGTATCATTGGCACTTTCTCTGAAGTTTCTTTAATCAATTCAGGTCCTTCAATATGCTTGTCACCGACTTCCATCCAACATACTGGTGATCTACACTTCCGATAATACAGTGCCTCATATGGTGCCATGCCAATGGTGGAGTGATAAATGTTGTTGTATGCAAACTCTATCATGGGCAAATATATATCCCAACTCTCACCAAAGTCTAGCACACACATTTTGAGCATATCTTCTAAAGTCTGTATGGTTCTCTCTAATTGTCCATTGGTTTGTGGATGAAAAGCTGTACTAAAGTCCAACTGAGTACCCAATGCCTCTTGTAACTTGTGCCAAAATCTAGATGTAAATTAAGTACCTTTATCTGATATGATAGATACTGGTACACCATGAAGGCTCACAATCTTATTCAAGTATAATTGTGCATATTGGGCTACTGTGTAGGTTGTCTTGACTTCTATAAAATGAGCTGACTTGGTCAGTCTGTCAACTATTACCCATATAGAGTCATATCCTCTCAAAGTCACCTAACCACAAAGTCCATTGTAATGCACTCCCACTTCCACTCGGGTAGTCTGATCTCTTGCAATAGACCATATAGCTTTTGGTGTTCAAACTTGACTTATTGACATGTCAAGCATGAAGACACAAAGCTAGCTACATCCTTGTTCATATTAGACCACCAATAACAATCCTTTAAATAGTGATACATCTTAGTGGCGCCTTAATGAACACTATAAGGTGCTTGATGGATTTCTTTTATGATCTTTTCTCTAAGATTATTCACATCTAGTACACATACTATCTTCCCATGCATCAATACACCATTTTTCAACTCAAACTTTATTGCTTGACCCGCTAGTACCTCTCTCTTCAATTTCACAAGTGAAAGATCTTCATCTTGCGCTGCTTTAATCTCATCAATCAACTTGGGTTTCACTTGAAAGTGAGCAATTAGAACTTGAGATTCGAAAATCTCAAACTGCAACCCCTTGTTGAACAACTATTTCAACTCTTTGATCAAAGGTCTCTTTCCCACTGCAATATGGGCTAAACTCCCCACAGACTTTCTACTCAAGGCATCCGCCACCATATTAGCTTTATCGCGATGATAAAGGATTTGACAATCATAATCTTTGAGTAGTTCTACCCATCTCCTCTGCCTTAGATTCAAGTCCTTCTGCTGTAAGATGTACTAGAGACTCTTATGATCGGTGTATATTTCACACTTCTCTCTATAAAGGTAATGTCTCCATATCTTCAGAGCAAAGATAACTGCTGCCATTTCTAGATCATGTGTGGGGTAGTTCATCTCATGCTTCTTTAATTGTCTTGAAGCATATACAATCACCTTACCATGTTGCATAAGGACACATCCAAGTCCTACTCTTGAAGCATCATAATATATTGCAAATCTACCTGATCCTTCTGGCAATACAAGTACTGGAGCTGTAGTGAGGCAATTTTTGAGTTTTTGAAAACTCTCTTCACAATCATCATCCCATTGGAACTTCACTTTCTTTCTTGTTAACTTGGTTAATAGTGAGGCTATCTTGGAGAAATCGTTGACAAATCTCCTATAATAGCCTGCTAAGCCAAGGAAACTATGAACTTCTATCACATTTGTGGGTCTAGGCCAATTCAACACTGCCTCAATCTTCTTTGGATCTACTTGAATGCCATTTTTACTAACCACATGACTTAAGAATCAAACATGATTAAGCCAAAATTCATGCTTTGACAGCTTGGTATATAGTTGGTGTTCTCTTAGGGTCTGTATGACTACTCTCAAATGCTCTTCATGCTCTTCTTTACTCTTGGAGTAGATAAGGATGTCATCTATGAATACAATGCCAAACTTATCTAAATATGGGTTGAACACTCGATTCATCAAGTCTATGAATGCTGCTGGAGCATTGGTTAGCCCAAATGGTAACAATGTGAACTCATAATGGCCATATCTTGTCCTAAAGGCAGTCTAACATACATCCTCGTTCTTAATTCTAAGATGATGATAGCCCGATTGAAGATCAATCTTGGAGAAATAACTTGTTCCCTGCAATTGATCAAACAAATCGTCTATCCTTGGCAAAGGATACTTGTTCTTGACAGTCATTTTATTCAGTTGCCTATAATAGATACATAGCCTTATTGAACCATCCTTCTTCTTCACAAAAAGGACTGGTGCACCCCATGGCAAATTGCTTGGCCTTATGAATCCCTTATCTAACAGATCTTGCAACTGCACTTTCAGTTCCTTCAACTTTACGAGTGCCATTCTATAAGGAGGAATGGATATTGGCTGCGCACTAGGGAGAAGCTCGATATTAAACTCAATCTCCCTTTTGGGTGGCAACTCTGGTAGCTCTTCTGGAAATATATCTGGAAACTCACTAACTATCGGTATTTGATGCACCTCATTAGGCGTTCCCCTCATATCAATTACATATGCCAAATATCCTTGACATCCCTTCCTTAGAAGTCTGCTCACCCCAATAGCCGATATCAAGTTAGAAGGCACCTCACTTCTATCCCCTTGAAACACAAACTCACTCTCATCTCGTGGCTTGAACTCTATCTTTTTCTCATGATAGTCTATGTGAGTATGGTGTTTGGATAACCAATCCATACCAAGAATCACATCAAACTCTAGTACCTCCAACTTAATCAACTAATCTGGAAGCTTCCTCCCATCAATTTCTACTATGCATGAAGGATACAGATGTTTCACCTCTATAGTTTCCCCTAAAGGAGTGGACACTTCTAAGGGGTTACTCATGATCTCTCTACCCTTCCCGAATCTCTTAGTAAAGCATGGTGAAACAAATGAATGAGTAGCACCCGAATTAAACAAAACTCTAGCTTGTGCATCTTGGATAGAAAGGATACTTGTCACTGTAGTATTTGAAGTACGGGCCTCTTATTGGTTCAGGACAAACACTCTGCCTCTACCTCTCCCTTTTGTAGGTTGACTGGTTCCAGGTGCTTGGCCTTATCCTCTATCTCTACCCCCAAGCTCCTAGTATTAGTTCTAGCCATCTGTACTGTGGGTTGAGAAGTAGAAGGTGTACTCTGATTGTCTCCCCATAAGGGACAACCCTTGATAAAATGTCCTGCCTGGCCACATTTATAATATGTCCCCGCCGCTATTCGGCATACCCCATCATGTCGTTGCCCACATGTAGCACAAGTAGATTGGCTATAGCTATGTTGCTCATGTTTAGGTGCAGAACTGGTGGCTGGAGCAGATGCCACAGATACTACTCTAATCTGTCCTCTACTCTGACTACTCTCCCTATGATGACTTTGAATCATAGTAGAAGCAATAGGCTCAGCTGTCTTCACTTGGGAACTACTTCCCCCACCCCTTCTCTGGTTGCCAAAACCCTTAGGTTTGTTCTTATTTCTCTGATGTCTCTCTACTCTGTCTTCCTTGCATTTGGATTCCATTTGCTCTGCCTTATCGACCAACTTGAACAAGGAAGCAAACTCAATGGCACAAAGAGCATTGTGCAAAGGTGCTATTAAACCTCTCCGAAACCTTCTGATCTTAGATGCTTCAGTAGGGACTACTTTATGGGCATACTTACTCAACCGATCAAATTCCTTGGCATATTCGGATACAGTCATGCCTTGTTATTTTAGTCTCTCAAACTGAGTTATCCGGTTTTCTCTTTCTCCTTCCCCCAGGAACTCATCTATCATCTCTTGCTTGAATTGTTCCCACACTGGAGGAATCTCATCATAAAGCCTATTCTCCATATGTTGTTGGAACCAAGTCCAAGCATTATCTTTCAACAAGAGTCCTACTAGCTCGATTGCTCTAGCATCGAAACAAGGCAGTCGCCTTACTACCTTCTCAACAACTTCAAGAAATTCGTGAGGCTCTTCTCCATCCTTCCCGTGGAATTTCAAAAGTCCCATCTTGAGAAAGCTATACATGCTCACCCAACCATCATCAATCACTCTCCTAGCCACATGTCTAGGAATAGAAGCATTCACAGGAGTAGGTGGATGTGGCATTCTCTCTTGCACTGGCGGAGGAGGAGGTGCGATATTAACATCTTGTTGCCTTAACCGTCTCAACTCCAACAATTCTCGGCGGAGCTCCTCATTCTCACGCCTCAAGTCATCATCATCATCATCATTTCTTAGAGGAATATAGACTCCCTCTTCTTGAACCTAGCATTTATCCCTTGGTGGTTCAAGTGGTTCGTCATGGATAGAAGCGGCATCCAAAGCCACATCCGGTGCATTAACATTCTCAAGAGGGACTCACCTCAGTCTACCTCTTCCCCTTCCTCTTGCTCTTTTAGGCAGCATCTATAAGACAAACACATAATAAAGATTTAACTCATAGCGGTAACGCAGATTTACACAAAAATGATGGCTCAATAGACATAGAGGAAATCTCTTATGCTCCATGGTGTTCTTATAACTTAAATCTCTTATAGTCTAACTAGACTTAAACCTTATGCTCTGATACCAACTTTGTCACAGTCTAGCTTCGTAACTGTGACGGTATTAGGGCATGGGTAGGCATAAGGCTATCGAAAATCCATAGAACCCATATAATCACATAATTCTCATGGCATCATAACAGCTAATGCATACATATCCCAAAGATCAGAACCTGATATATATATATACCCATATCACATCTATCTTATCTCATCATAAGATCAAGCATTTACTCATAATCTTATAAGCTCATAATTCTCATATAACAATATATATAAACCATCTATATAATTTTCATTAAGGCCAAAAGAATAAACCTCTTTCTACACACATGGAGCATCTAAAATAAACTTCAATTATAATAATAAAAGGAGAAATTACATTTATCAAAATAGTTCTGTAGGAAGGAAAAATACCTGAAGAACCGAGCAGATGAACTTCTAATCTCTTGAAAAATGGAATCACTAATGAGATAAATCAGTGAGTAAAGAATATACTACCATACTTGTGAGGCTAGGTAATTCAAGGCTAGCTCACAAGGATGGTATGGCTTATAACTCGTCAAATGACTTACAATATTGCAAATAAGGTTCATATAACTCATAAGAATCAATAACTCGTAATATACAAGAATAAACATGTATATAGCTCATGAAAGAAATCATAACTCATATATAGATGGATATAGAAATCATACTCGTAACATATTAGGAATAGATGCACTTTATTAGCATATTCCCCTCGTAATAAAGAGTAGAGGCCGGTTGGGCATACTCTTCCTCGTAATAAGAGTAGAGGTTTTATTAACATACTCTTTCTTATAATACATGAAACGAATCAGGTTTCACGTCTAGGACAATTTACCCTTCCTAGATAGGGGTAGGATATTATACCCTATACACCGGGTTACAATGTGCCCAAAGTCTAATGATTAACCCACATTAGTAGGGGATTTCTATATCATTAAAGATTATTAATATAAATAAAAAAATCAAGGAACTCATACTCATAAGTACATATTCAAATGGTTCTCATAAACATATAACTCATAATGATAAGAATTAGCAAATGGCTAATTGAAACTCATAAGGGTTCATGAAGAAATTATGGTTCAACAAACATTTCTCATGCTTTTCTCATGGTGGGTCATTTAATAAAATAGGCTCTATGCCTTAAGAATTCAAATATAAGAATAGTAGTATATTTTATACTCACCTTAACAAAAAATAATGTGCTAAAATCTCTTAGAAGTCTCCAAATCACATCAAATCATCATGGTCCTCATGGTTCCAATTATGACTTCTTGGAGGAATTATACACACAAACACATATAATGGAAAATGTATTAATTGATGCACTTAAAATCACTATACACATGCTAGACTCATGATTTCTAATCTCATTTCCCTCCCCAAGCATAGATTATAACAATGGAGAAGAAGAACAGTAAAGAAATCCAAAACCCTAAATTACCTCTTCAAAGAATGCTTCTAAAGGGTGAAGAACAAATAATTCTTGAAGTCCTAAATCTCTTTAATGATGTTGATGAAGCAATTAATGAGGCTCCTTAAGCATTTAAGAAGTTAGGTTGGGGTTTCTTTGAGAGAAAATGGTGTTAGAACTTGTAAAATAGCGTAATAAATGAAATGGGTCTCTCTTCCCTTTATATAGCTCCCGACTCCTGATTCTGCCCTCGACCCAGTTCACGGTCGTGACTTTCAAAGTCACGGCCGTGACTCACCAGGCCTCGTCACTGTTCACATTACTATTCTCAGATTTCACGGCCGTGAACTGGAAATTCACCGCCGTGAATTCCATCCAAAGACGAACGTCCAAAAACTCAACACTTAGTCACCGCTGTGAATTCTAAATTCACCACTGGGAATACCAAATTCACTACCGTTAATTTCATCCAGAGGCAAAAGTTCAAACTTCCATCTTTGGTCACTGCCGTGAACCCACTCTTTACCCCTGTGACTCTCATTTCGTCTTGAGTGTTAATCCAAATCTTTGTACATAGCTCTCATATATGCTAATATGCAACTCATAACCCATATAAACTCATATACACATAAATTTAATCTCATAACTCATACATATACACATAAATATGATTAAAGAATGCATATTTTGTATTTGGGGTATTACAAAACTAGGCTAAACTAAAAACATAAGAAATATTCCTTAATGTTTATAGTAACTCACAGTAAAAAAAAAATTTCATTTGAAAGTAAAAATCTTGAGTTATACTCAAAATAGTAGGGTAGGGTCAGTCTACCCTGTAATAGAAGTAGAATAGAATTGAAATGATCACTAAGATTTCTATGAATTTAATTATGTGTTCAATTTTGGATATGTTATAAATGTATATTCTAGTTTGAAATACAAAAAGAATCAACTCATTTGGACTAGTATATCATGAGAAATGACAGAAACAAGTTGACAAGATCTAGCGATATAACTAGACAATGAGTAAGAATGTAATATTTCAAAGTTAACAATTATAACCTAATGAATTATCTATATATGGAAACAATGAATAAATGATTAATGAGAATAATAAATAATGAATTGAATATTGGTATTCAATATGAATCGAATGTGGAAATGTATTGAAGTGCTATAAAGTAAATCATTGGAATCAAAGGTATTCATTAGGCCATTCAGCCAGTATGTGAAAATTGAATAGAAATGTATTGCAAATGATTATATGTGCATATGAATATGCTACTGAGTATATTGATTTACATCAGTACTAGACAATAAAATTAGAGTTAGAATTAGAATAATCAAATCAATAAGGTAGTTAATAATCTTTGATTGTACGGTATAAATGATGTGGTTCAACAAAGAACCTAAAGGATAAGATGTTCCGGAGATTAAGGAGAATCACTACTGTAACACCCTAGATGTCTGAAGTCACTATAGATCTAAATATAGCATATAACTAAGTAAAATAAGGGAAATGAGAAAGAAAATAGGAAGTCAAGGAATCAAAACCCTAAAAAGGGCATGGGTTTGAAAATTGAGGTATTAAGTAGGAGTCAGCAAATTCCGACCTTGGAAAGGACTTTTATATTTTATTTGGAGAAATTAAGCAAATATGAGGATATGAGAAGTAATGAAACTCAAAAATTAAGTTGGAGTTAAGCATAGAAAATACCTAAGCGAAATTGGTACGCTAAGCGCGGAACCAATGAATTTCGATTCTAAGATTTTTTCATAAAATTTGACTTAGGAAAATTTAGCAAGGGAATGATTAATTATAGTCTTATAACCCTAAAAATTAAGTTAAAAATATTAATAGACAATAATTAGATAATTTAGGGTAATCAAGCTTAAGAAAATGGCAATTTTGAGATTTAGAGCTAATATACAATTATTACCTTTGACTTTTGATTAAAATAAATAAATATTTGAAAACTGAAATGGCTATAGACATTTGAAGGGGAAAATAATAAATAGCAATTGCTATTTATTGGTCAAAAAAAAAAAAAAACAAATAGGATAAGTTCAAGTTACCTACTCCAAAGTTGGCCATTTAACTTCAAAACATAAACAGAAAATTTGAGAGGGCTGAGGTGAGGAGAAGAGTAATGGGAGGAGAAGGTGAAGAAGCAATAAGGCTAAGTTTGAGGTGATTTTAAGTACTAAACTTATTGGTTTCATGTTTTACTTAAATATATTATGTTTTCTTTGGAAAATCTTTTCTCTTACATGATATGTGGATTTGGGTTTGAAAGAGTAATGAAGGAGAGATGGATAGTTGAGGTATGGATGGAGGAAATGGGTTGAGTTAAGAGTGTTTAAGTAAAGGAGATTATAGTAGAAGTGATGGAGGAAGGAGTAGTGAAGAAAACCTAGGGTTTGGGTTTTAGTAAAGAGTGACTGCTGGAACTTGAGGCCTCAGTTAGAGGAGCTTAGGGACTGAGTTTGGTTTTGGACAAAACTGATAAAGTGTAGATAGGAGTGTGAATAAGACACCAGTAAAAGGGTTTGGATAATTTCTTAGTATTTTAGGAGATATGGATACTGAATTAGGACTGCCCCTGTATACAGGGTCAATGGTGACATAGAACTTAAGAAATAAGTTAAGGGACTTTAGAGAAAGAATTAGACAAAACTATAAACTAATGAATTGGTCCTTTATATGTTTAATTTTATTTAGTGAAAGGGCTTGAATTATTTCTAAGTGCGTACAGAGTAATTGGGGCTGCAATTGGACTGCCCCTATATGCAGGGCTGATGGGAATACAAAAATTGAGACACAATTTTGATGGATTTGAAGATAGAATTAGTGCAAGGAAAAAACATAAGAAATTATTCCTATAATGTATATTTTAATTAAGTTAAAGAATTGTAGCATTTGGACAAGGGAATGAGGATTTATGGCAAAAATATTGGAGATAGCTCAGTTTGCCTAGTGTTCAGAGGCAGGGCAGACTTTAGCTGGTCACTGTGATTAGTGTAAAGCTTAAAATGAGCTAAGTTTTGGATATGTTAATACCCTGTGTGTTATTGTTTTTGATGAAGAAGGAATTATAGCAATTGGAATGGTGTAACTTAAAAAATAAGCAAAACAGTACGTTAGGGTCAGAGTGATTTTAAGGGCAGAAATTAGGAAATTACCTTTTGATGTGATTGTTAGTATAATTGAACTTATTATTTGTATGTATTATGTGTAGAGTCTATTGAAGGGAAACAAGGGGAAGAGAAATAAAAGGGTAAAGAACAGATAAACTTTTATTGTCCATATTGTTGGAAATAAAGGTGAGTATAAGTTATATTACTACCTTTGTATTTATTGCTTCATTTCATTATATATACTTCCTTGCTACTTATACCTAAATGAAGGTTAGTTGTATCTTTACAATTTTACCGTTGATGTCCCTAATTAAATATTTCAAATAATTCTGAAAATTTAGAACTTCCATCTTATTGATAATATTGCTATTACTTGAAATACCGTGAATTTCATTGATTGATTACTTGACTATCATTTATTGAATAAAGCCTTTGAGACCATGAAACCTTGAGAACATGAGACTTTGAAACCCTGAATGAGACCTTGAGCAGAAGTCCCCTTATCCGGTGTGGGTATCATCGGGCTGTGTACACAGTATCGACCTCTAGTTAGGAGGAGGTATGATCCTAGTCGCTTGACCTGGCCCGTTGGGTGTAATGGTATGGTATTACTCCATACATAGACCATGTTAGAGCAAATTTTTTCTACTGTCTATTATTCTTGTTCCACCAATTATTATACACTTGGTTCCAAAAGATAATGATTCTTGCCCTATAATCTAATTATTCATCCTTATGGATATATTTCAAAAGCCCTTATACTGCTTTTTACAAATTATTTGTGATTTCTATACAACTTATATAGTAATGTAATTTATATTCAATGGGATTTATCTCACCCCCTTCCTTTTATTTTTTTACAAGAAGGTAGAGAATCGACCACAATTCAAGTAATTTTTCCACTTGAAGCCTGTGTGAGATTTGTCAAGGGTTTATAGTTTTGGATATTTTATGTGTATAAAATGCATGTAAAAGTTTGCTAAGCATGTCGACTTATGTATGAATCTCTTAGTTGCTCCATGGTACTCAGAAAGTTAAAATAATATTGTATAATAGATGTATGTATGTGTGCTTAATGGATTAATTAAGTTAATTAATGTTGTAAAAAAAAACCTAGTTATTGACTTAATTTATATTATATGCTGGATTAAATCAAAGAATGAATGGGAGAATATTGTAATGTTTTTGAAGTTGAGGGTATAAGGATGGCATATTGGGAGTGTTATATTTGTTATTGTTGGTTTCGTATTTTGGGGATAAGTCTTAAGTGTTACAGGCATGCTGCTGGAATTGCATTTAATTACTAGTGTTATTGGGTTCTACGGATTTTCGGTGGCTTTATGCTTACCTATGCCTTAGGACCGTCACACCTCGAAAGCGGGATGTAACAGAGGTGGTATCAGAGCCAAAACATAAGTATATCTATTGTAGAACTCAAGTAATACCATGGAGTATAAGAATTCCTAGTCGTGATTTACAGTCTATCGTTAGGATTAAATCTGCGATGTTCATGTATGTTAAACTCTTTTGTATGTGTGCATGCTTGTATATAGATTTCTTGTAGTTATTATGTTATTATTATAGAATGCCACCAAGGAGGGGACAACCTCGTCTGAGAAGACGAGAAGCAGCAGATGAAAGTTCGATTGCAAGGTCGCAGTCTGGAGAACGTATTGAGGAACCACTTCAAGTTCGACAGCAGGTTCCTCTAAGGGATGATGTTGCAATGGAGGAATTGTGAGAATTCTGAAGAGAATTGCATGAGTTAAGGCAAGCCCAGCAACAACAACAGGAGGTACCATCGCCACCTGCACCAGTGGACGCTCTAATCTCGAGACAGATGGCTAGAAGGGTATTAGATGATGGAGGTGTGTTGATTGTGAGTTTTATGAAGATGGGACTACTAGAGTTCCATGGTGAAAGTGGAAAGGAACCACATGGATTTTTTGAAATAGTGGAAAAGGTAGTGAAGAGATTTTCATGTTCTGATGCACGAGCAATCAAATTGGTGGGACTGTTGATAAAAGATTATGCTTGGGAATGGTTCGAATGCTATGTGGAGAATCGATTGTATGGAGATGCGCCTCCCACCTGGGAGCAGTACAAGTAAGAAATGATGGATGAATTCGTGGCAGAGGGAGAGAGAGAGAATAAAATTGCAAGATTCTTGCAACTAAAGCAAGGAGAAATGTCAGTAACTGACTATGCAAAAGAGTTTATCAAGTTGAGTAAATATGCTCGAGAGATTGTACCAATCGAGGTAGCAAGGATTAGGAGATTCAGGAGGGGATTAATTGAGTTGATACACAATCCTTTGGTTGCAATTGAGTTTACCTCTCTGTCAAAGCTGATCGATATGGCGAAACAGATAGAGACAAAGCACAAAAGTGAGGGCTGAGAGGGAACAATGACAAAAGAGTAAGAGTAAGACTCAATGAGGGTTTGGAAGAGGTGTTGCAGGTAGTTCTCAATCGAAGATATCTGAACCTACATCATCAATGGCAAGCTACAATCCACCTGGAGGTGGAGGAAGTAGTAGAGAATATAGCAGGGGTACTTCAGCGGCCTCCAATTTGGGAAATGGAAACACTTGTCCAACATGTGCTATTTGCGGGAAGAAGCATGGGGGAACTTGTAGAATGACTTTCGGAGCTTGCTTAAAATGTGGTCAGATGGGTCACTTCGTAAAAGATTGTCCTTATTGGAAAACACAAGGGGATATATAGACAACTTCACAACCTACTGTCCAGATGCCAAAACAAGATATGAGAACTATTGGAGGTCAAGGAGGAAGCCAAAGACAAACATCGAGAACAGCTCAACCGACAGAAGGTCAAGGAGGAGGTAGAATGTTCACCCTAAAATAGCATGAAGCTCATAATACTAATGTCGTGGTAGCAAGTATTATTTTTATTTAGAGTGTTAAAGTATATGTTTTGTTTGACTTTGGGGTGATGTACTTTTTGTCTCGCCTTACTTTATGAGGAAATTAAGAAGGGGTAAAGAAGCTATGAAATAAGGATATATGGGTGATTAAGATGCATTGGTGAAACCACAATGTAGAGGAATGCATTTGGGAGAGCGAACATCAATGTCAGTATCAACATTTATTTATAAATTAAAAGTATGCCTTGAGATTATAAAATTCGAGGACGAATTTTCTTTAAAGGGGGTAGAGTGTAACACCCTAGATGTCTGAAGTCACTATAGATCTAAATATAGCATAGAACTAAGTAAAATAAGGGAAATGAGAAAGAAAATAGGAAGTCAAGGAACCGAAACCCAAAAAGGGTATGGGTTCGGAAATTGAGGTATTAAGTAGGAGTCAGCAAATTCTGACCTTGGAAAGGACTTTCATATTTTATTTGGAGAAATTAGGCAAATATAAGGATATGAGAAGCAATGAAACTCAAAAATTAAGTTGGAGTTAAGCATAGAAAATACCTAAGCGAAATTGGTACGCTAAGCGCGGAACCGATAAATTTCGATTATGCGATTTTTTCATAAAATTTGACTTAGGAAAATTTAGCAAGGGAATGATTAATTATAGTCTTAGAACCCTAAAAATTAAGTTAAAAATATTAATAGACAATAATTAGATAATTTAGGGTAATCAAGCTTAAGAAAATGACAATTTTGAGATTTAGAGCTAATATACAATTATTACCTTTGACTTTTGATTAAAATAAATAAATAAATATTTTCAAATTGAAATGGCTGCCGACCTTTGAAGGATAAAATAATGAATAGCAATTGCTATTTGTTGGTAAAAAAAAAAAAATACAAATAGGATAAGTTCAAGTCACTTACTCCAAAGTTGGCCATTTAACTTCAAAACATAAACAGAAAATTTGAGAGGGCTGAGGTGAGGAGAAGAGTAATGGGTGGAGAAGGTGAAGAAGCAAGAAGGCTAATTTTGAGGTGAGTTTAAGTACTAAACTTATTGGTTTCACGTTTTACTTAAATATATTATGTTTTCTTTGGAAAATCTTTTCTCTTGCATGATATGTGGATTTGGGTTTGAAAGAGTAATAAAGGAGAGATGACTGTTTGAGGTATGGATGGAGGAAAGGGGTTGAGTTAAGGGTGTTTAAGTAAAGGGGATTAGAGTACAAGTGATGGAGGAAGGAGTAGTGAAGAAAACTTAGGGTTTGGGTTTTGGTGAGGAGTGAATGCTGAAACTTGAGGCCTTAGTTAGAGGAGGTTATGAACTGAGTTTGGATTTGGCCAAAACTGAGAAAGTGTAGGTAGGAGTGTGAATAAGATACCAGTAAAAGGGTTTGGATAATTTCTTATTTCTTTAGAAGATATAGATCCTGTATTAGGACTGCCCTTGTATGCAGGGTCAATGGTGACATAGAACTTGAGCAATAGGTTAGGGGACCTTAGTGATATAATTAGACCAAAATATATACTAATGAATTGGTCATTTATATGTCCAATTTTATCCAGTGAAAGGACTTGAATTATTTCTAAGTGTGTACGGAGTAATTGGGGCAGAAATTGGACTGCCCTTGTATGCAGGGCTAATGGGAATATAGAAATTGAGACACAATTTTGAGGGATTTGAAGACATAATTAGTGCAAGGAAAAAACATAATAAATTATACCTAGAATGTATATTTTAATTAAGTTAAATAATTGTAGCATTTGGACAAGGGAATAGGGAGTTATGGTGAAAATATTGGAGATAGCTCAGTCTGCCTAGTGTTCAGAGGCAAGGCAGACTTTAGCTGGTCACTGTGATTAGTGTAAAGCTTCAAATGAGCTAATTTTTGGATATGTTAATACCCTGTGTGTTAGTTTTCTGATGAATAAGAAATCATATCAATTGGAATGGTGTAACTTAAAAAATAAGCAAAATAGTACGTCAAGGTCAGAGTGGTTTTAAGGGCAGAAATTAGGAAATTACCTTTTGATGTGATTGTTAGTATAATTGAACTTATTATTTGTATGTATTATGTGTAGAGTATATTGAAGGGAAACAAGGGGAAGAGAACTAAAAGGGTAAAGAACAGACAAACTTTTATTGTCCATATTATTGGAAATAGAGGTGAGTATAAGTTATATTACTACCTTTGTATTTATTGCTTCCTTTCATTATATATACTTTCTTGCTACTTGTACCTAAATTAAGGTTAGTTGCATCTTTACAATTTAACCATTGATGTCTCTAATTAAATGTTTCAAATAATTCTGAAAATTCAAAACTTCCATCTTATTGATAATATTGCTATTACTTGAAATACCGTGAATTTCATTTATTGATTACTTGACTATCGTTTCTTGACTAAAGACTTTGAGACCATGAAACCTTGAGACCATGAGACTTTGAAACCCAAAATGAAACCTTGAGACCTTGAGCAAAAGTCCCCTTATCCGGTGTAGGGATCACCGAGCTGTGTACATAGTATTGACCTCTAGCTAGGAGGAGGTATGATCCTAGTCGCTCGACCTGGCCAGTTGGGTGTAATAGTATGGTATTACTCCATACATAGATCTTGTTAGACTAGATTTTTGCTACTGTCTATTATTCTTATTCCACCAATTATTATACACTTGGTTCCTAAAGATAATGATTCTTGTCCTATAATCTAATTGTTCATCCTTATGGATATATTTCAAAAGCCCTTATACTGCTTCTTACAACTTATTTGTGATTTCCATACAACTCATATAGTAATGTAATTTATATTCACTGGGATTTATCTCATCCCCTTCCCCCTTTTTTTTTACAGGAAGTTAGAGAATTGACCACAGTTCAAGTAATTTTTCCACTTGAAGCTTGTGTGAGATTTATCAAGGGTTTATAGTTTTGGATATTTTATTTGTATACAATATATGTAAAAGTTTGCTAAGCATGTCAACTTATATATAAATCTCTTAGTTGCTCCATGGTACTAAGAAAGTTAAAATAATATTGTACAATATATGTATATATGTGTGCTTAATGGATTAATTAAGATAATTAATGTTATAAAAAAAACCTAGTGATTGACTTAATTTATATTATATGCTGGATTAAATCAAAGAATGAATGGGAGAATATCGTAATATTTTTGAAGTTGAGGGTATAAGGATGGTATATTGGGAGTGCTATTTTTGTTATTGTTGGTTTCATATTTTGGGAAAAAGTCCTAAGTGTTACCGGAATGCTGTTGGAATTGCATTTAATTACTAGTGTTATTGGGTTCTACGGGTTTTCGGTGGCTTTATGCTTATCCATGTCTTAGGACCGTCACACCCCAAAAGCGGGATGTGATAACTACCAAGTGTACTAAGAGCTTGTATTAGGAGCTAAGGAGGTCAAGGTGATTACTTTGAAAACCTTACATTCCTTTAATGAAATAATTGTTTGAATTATTCCTTTAAATGAGGCCTTTGGCCTATCTATTGTTTATGAATTCCTTTCATCAAGGCCTTCGGCCTAATTATTGTTATTTAGATCCCTTCATTTAGGTCTTTGGTCTACTTCCCACTATTTGATTACGAGTACTAAAACTGTACTCAAATTGAATATTGTAAAATAGTTTATCCTTTACATATCAATCTTTTCTTTGTAATGAATCTATTCTAGGTTTAATGTTTCTCCTTTGAACACTCAGTATACCCTAATTGATAAATCATTCTCTTAACAATGTTCCTTAAAAAATCTAATTGACCTATTTATAAAAATTCCTTTGTTCCTACATTTGATCGTATTCCATTGAATCTTATATGATTCATCATTGTACACTATTGATTCAAAATATTGGAAAGCTTGCATTCTTGATCCATAGTGATCATACTGTATTACTGAAAGCAGAAATCCCCGACTGATGTGGGTAATACATTAGACTGTGTGCACACAGGAAAGCCTACGGATAGGGTGAGCGTATCCGCCTCAGCTAGGAGGGGTGATCCTAATCGTGAGACTTGATCAGTCTTATGCTCTGTGTTACTATTTATGAGTGAGCAAAGCATTAGCTGCCACTCTAGTTACTGTTTATGAGTGAGCAAGGTATTAGCCGCCACTCCACTGTTACATGTAGGAAGCACACCGCTTCCAAGACTGTGATTTCTGCTAAAATGACATAATTGAATTCCAACTGTTAATGACTATTGTTTCTTCCATATTGTACATTGAAATCCTGATATTGAAATTCAACTGCTATTGATCAATGGAAAATTGTGCCTCCTTCACTGTTTCATTGGAACCTTAATATTAGACCCCAACTGTAACTGATTATTCAAAAATTATTTCTTTTATACTATTATATTGGAAGACTGATAATTTTATTATTAAACATATATTCATATACTGTTTCTTATTCATTGTAAGTACTCATTGAGCTTCTCTTACACCCTATAGTGTTTTATTTTAGGTTCAGTAGCAGACTCAACAAGTGAATCTCAAGTATCTATCTCCACTTGGGATTACTTCGTTGAATGCAAGATGTTTACAACCTATTATTTGGGTCAAATCATTTAGAGCTTCGTGGATTAATATAGTTTAGTATTGTAATAATTAGTTGAATTGCAATCTTTATATGATTTATTTATATGTTAATATGGATACAAAAATTAACATTTGATACAATGTTATGTGATTAACGATGATAAAATATTAGGAGGATTTGTATTGGTCTATATGAAGTTAAGAATATAGGAGTATTTTATTTGGAAGTGTTTCTTTAATGCAGGTTGTGAGCTTGGGGTATTGTTATAGTTGCAGCTGTTATGCTGCCGAATTGAATTTGATTGCTAGTACTCACGGTAATTTATGGTATTAATTGTATTGCAATATCAAATAAGTGGGTTCTACGGGTTGTTGGTACCTTTATAGTTACTCATGCCCTAGGATTGTCACATTGCCAAAGGTGGGATGTGACAAGAACCCTTACTTGCTAACATTCAAATATGGTATTAAGCAACCATTCATATGCAATCATCAAACCATATTATAAACACTCCCAAGATCATAACCTGCTTAACATAACCAATAATTCACTTATGTACCTCATCATCAACATCACATTACTATCATTGAATTCATACATTTTACAATCCTATCATATCTCTCATCATTAATGTCATTATATGAATTTATAAACTCAAACAAATTTTTCTTCATGATCTATAACATTCAATTATCTTATAAACATATAGAGTTTAAATAACTCATCATATATATACTATATATACATGAACATTTCATAATAAACATAACTTCAATACATGGTTTGTATTCTCACTATATATAGTCAAGACCATATCTAATACACCATCCTACACCATGGAGCTCTAGAGTATACATTAACATAATTATACATGCCAAAAATAGAGCTTTACATTAATTTACGAATCCTCAAGTGATGAAAGGAAGCTTGAGGAATCACTTGGCACTATCTACTAGTATCCTGAAAAAACATATCAATAAAAACTATGAGAAAACTCAGTGAGTAATGATTATACTATCATACTTGTGAGGTTAGGAAATATAATAACTCACAAGGATGGTTCATAGTTCAAATAGATGAATATCATAAGTAAAATAGAAATGGGAATCAATAAGATAATCCATACAATGAACTTGGTATCAATAGGCAATATACAATGAATTATAGGTCCAATCATTAACTTTAGCAGAAATAGGTCATGCTTTAAGAGTAGAGGCTATATTGTTGTCACATCCCACTTTTGGGATGGACGGTCCTAGGGCATGGGTAGATCTAAGGCCACTGAAAACTCGTAGAACCCAATCACATTAAGAAACTAGTACAATTCCAGCAGCAAACCGATAGTACACATAACTTCCGCAGAACACGAAACCTGCAAGACAAATTACACTGCCAATAATTTTCCTTTCTTATATCCTCAACTTCGCATCCAATACAAATCCTCCCAATATTTTTTTTCACATATAATAATTTATTTTCGAGGTCAATCTCACAATTTAATAATTAACTGCACTTTTATATGAAACAATAACATCAAGTTATTCACTAGCATCATTATGCACATTAGATAAATTACAACACTAATTTATGATTCTTAGGTACCATGGAGCATCTAGATATCACACTAATTTTATTTACA
>CATKHJ010479104.1:0-13768 GCA_949750685.1 Vernicia montana
AAATATAATATTAAGATTTTTAATATGAATATATTAATTAGACCAAATATAAAAATCATCTTACAAATCAATTGTATATATATAAAACCCTTCACATATGTTATTGTAAATATATCTATTAATCTTATTCAAAATTTGTATATTTTTTCTTTGCAATGTGAAACTATATTAAAGATAATTCACTTTTTTTTTTTTTTTTTTTATCCACTCAACTTTTACATGAGATATTGATCATAGTAAACAATGACCAAATTAGCACATAATTTTCCTTTTAGTTATTCAAATCATATAAAAAATAAATATTAAAATAATAAATTTTATGGTTTTCTTGAGATTTCTATGCAAATATTGACGAATATCAAGAAATTGATAAAAAAAATTATTATTTTTATTTAATAAATTAATATTAATATAATAATAACAATAATAAAAGTATAAAATCTCAATTACTATTAATTAACTTTTAATTCTGTAATTTTTTTCAATCTCAATTGCAATTAATTAACCTTTTAATTTCATAATTAAAAAAAATCGAATATGTAAATAAATACTAAATTAAAAATATATAAAACAATTGATATCCAAATAATTAATTAAAACATTTCATGATGGCTTGACGAATATTCCAGTCCAACAAAAAGTTATATAGGACATAAATTTAATTTTATAAGGTAAAATATATTAATAGACAATAAATTAACATATCATCATTGCAATATGCCTATGATTAATTATATTGATTAAAATACATGTAAAATTATATAAATAATAAAAAAATAATATGCCAAGCATATTTATATATTTATCACAATGCTATTTTTAAGTGATGATCAATTAAAAATTAAAAATAAAATAAAGTATAAAACTAAAATTGAAATACAAAAATTGAATGACATAATTTTAGTTCTTGGACAATTATAGATTTTTAATAATTTAATATAATTATATAAAATGATGATTGATATCTAAAAATTTTAATTTAAAATAATTAAAATAAAAAGAAATTAAAGTCATACCTTCAATTAGTAATTTAGTATAATGTATAATTAACATAAATTATAAAAATATATATTAGATTTTAATTTAAATGAGAATGATATGTGAAAAATCCAACAAACTTTTAAACTTTGATAAATAATATCAAAATTTGTTAAATAAATTATTTTTATAGAAAATTATAAAACAAATATAAATC
The DNA here is from genome assembly GCA_949750685.1 of Vernicia montana. Taxonomy (NCBI): domain Eukaryota; kingdom Viridiplantae; phylum Streptophyta; class Magnoliopsida; order Malpighiales; family Euphorbiaceae; genus Vernicia; species Vernicia montana. The sequence goes on from CATKHJ010479104.1 coordinate 1,196, forward strand.
ATACTATAATAAGATTTTTTTATACAGCAGTAGTAGCAGCAACAACAACAACAACAATAATTATAAATGTAAATCCTATTATAATAAGATTTTCTTATACAACAACAACAACAACAACAACAATAATAATAATAATAATAGTGTTTAGCTTAGGGAATATAAAAAATTAGTAAGGGCCTTTTTATTTATTAACATGTTCTTCCTCTTAATGCATATATATATAGAGAGAGAGAGATTATAGATAAGAATGTAAATGAGTTGAGTCGAGTCGAGTTTTGGAGTACTCGAACTCGAGCTCGAGTCGAGTTTTGAACAGCTCAAACTCGAGTTCGAACTCGAGCTTAATCGAGTCGAGTTCGAGCCTAAATGAGTGAGGGGTTAATCGAGTTGACACAGTACCAACCTCGAACTCGACTTGACTCAACTTAGTTACTTAAAATTTTCAAAATCTCAAATTTTAAGCTTCTTACATATTTTTTAATGATAATAAACTTGCATTAGTTCTTTTTTTTTTTTTTTTTTAGAGCATTAGTTCAAATGAAAAAGATAAATATAAGCATCAAATTAGGGTTTTTTTTTTTTTTTTTTTTTTTTTTTTTTTTTATACTTAGATATAAATGTAAATATAGTAATATATAAATAGTAGAATGGTAAATATATAAAAGCTCGATTAGGCTCGCAAGCTTATCGAGTCGAGTAATATAAAGTTCGAGCTCGGTTGATTTATAGTTCGAGTTCGAGTTCGAGTTCGATTCGACTTACATCGAGTCGATTTCGAGTAATTTCCGAATAGCTCGTGAATTGACGTGACTCACTTACACCCCTAATTATAGATATAGATATAGATAGATAGATAATTGAGTGTTTGTTATTTCCTTTATGTAAAAGTTAGAATTTTAAATTCAAAATTTTATTTTTTGTTTAATCATAAAATAATTTCACGTTATTATCAGTAGATTAAAGTACCAATTATAATTTATAATGTACTAAACTAGTTGATTAGTAGTAAATATTTTTACAAGTTGTGAATCTCAATTTGTAAAAAAATTTACAAATTAAACGTTCAAATCGTTATAAAATTTAATATTTTTTTTAAAAATTTAAAATTAGCTAGCAAATATGTCAATTGAGTATCTCTAAACTTAAAGTTTTCTCAAATTAAAATAAAAAATAAAAAATAAATGGCATTTCCCATTTCCCATTTTCCCTTCCTCTCGTTAAAAAAAAAAAAAAAAAAAAAAAAAACAACAACAACAGCAACAACACTACTATAAAAATGAAAAACATGGCCAAAACAGAAATATAGTTTTAAGACTAAAAACTGATTAGTTTTGGGTCACTAATCTAATATTAGGTTTCCCTAACTGCACAGCCAATCAAATTCACTTTTGAATTTATTTTCTCATTTTATGTTCTGTTTAATTAGACAAAAAAAAAAAAAAAAGGACTCGCCGTAAACGCCGCCAAGGCATAGCCACGTAGGAGCGGAGTAAATACGAAGCGAAGTCTCTATTCCGAACCTACAGCTGCGGACGCACAGCTGGAGACAGCCTGTCACCAACAAAGTCCCACTCACCTATTCCCCTAACTACGTCCTCTCTCTCTCTCCTTCTCTCTCTCTCTGTCTCTGTTCCTCTGTCTCACATTCTCTTTCCCTCTCCTCTCTCTGTGTGTGTTCAAGTTAGGGTTTTTCGATCTCGTTTTTCGATTCTCAGATTCTCCGTAGACGGTCACCGGATCAAGATTCCCTGCTCTGTAAGCTTTCTATTGATCTACTTTTTCCTCATTTCGGTTCTCTTATTGTCTCTTAATTCTTCGATTTTAGGGGTTTTGCATGGTATTTTGTGTTGTGTGTGACTTTGCTTATAGTTTTCTTTTTCTTCTGTTTTTTAAATAATTTTTGTTATGGAATTTTAGTGCATGTTCATGTATTGGCGATTTGAAATTTTTTTTTTTAATTTTTGAACTTTTTATTTTATTTATTTTTATTGTTATATTGCATGTAGAGTTGTAGTGTTAACGCATAGAATAAATTTTGGATTTATATTTATTTAATTATTTGATATATGTATCCAATGTGTTACTCAGGGAGCTTAGATTTGGAATGTTGATTAATGCAAGACAGTAATTTGTGCATTTGTTTACTTTTAAGTGTCTGTGTTTGGTTGCCGCGAAAAGGAGGGAAAGTAAAGCTAAAGAAATTGAAAATTTTCATTTTGTAGCTTTTTCATTTTCTATTTTAATTTGTTGAAAATGGAAGAAAGCAGAAAAAAACACTTAACAGATAATCCATATTATTTAAAACTTGAAGATATGAGTTAGTTCTTTGGTTTGCCCAAATAAGAACAACCTTTAATGTGATAGGACTTTTTATAATTTTTTCCCCTTTTTGTTTTTGCAACTTGGCATGTAAATGGTGTAATTATCTAACCATAAATGATCTTATCGTAATTGACCAATATAAATTTGAATATGTGGTTGTGTTTCTAGAACTAGGAGTACATTTGTTCTACTGATGATGTAATAAATAGGAAGGGTTTATTATCAACAATTCATTGTTATATATCTTATTTGTTTCTCATTTACTAGCGAATCCTTTACCTTTTCGTTGTCTGTTAGTTATGTTTTATACTTTAGCAGGTCATTAATTTGTATTTATAATAAGGGCTAACTTATTGTCTGGCTCAAATTTTGAAAGTATTTAGTCACTGTGGCAGCTTCTGCATGTCATGGAAAGTATGATGCTCGTATTTAATTTCTTCTTTGTTTTTTTTTTCAATTATTCCTTGTAAATTGTGTTTCTCTAATGCTATTTGGGTCAAATACATCAGCTGCAATGCCTTATATATGCTGCATGTATGGAATGTACGTGTGTATAAAAACTTACATGTGCACCTAACCGACCTTATCTTTTGCCAACTTAACTTGTGCTTGTGGGAATGACGTTATAGTTGTCTTTTCATTTTTAACAAGTACATAACAGTGTTTCCATTTCATATTTTTTCTTTTATATATATATACACACACACACATACATAAAAAAAACTTGATTTTTTTTTTCTCTGTTGGGCCTTTCATTCCTTTCTTAAATTGCATTTAAGATAGCTATTTAGGAAATTCTTATCAATAGTGTCAATCTACACACACACACACACACACACACACACACACACACACACACACAGAGACATATATATTCATGGTTCATTTATTTATTTACTTGTTTTTTAGGGGGTGGGTGATGGAGTAGTAATTTTGAGAATTAAAAGGGGAATATTCTTACAAATTTCATGTAATGTTGTGGCTGGCAGTTGGGGACATGTAGCTGAGCAACTTTGTTGCTTTGAAGTAGTCGTAGGGTTGCAGCTTTGTTTATTGATGTAATATTTAATGGAACTTGTATTTTTGTGTGAAAAATCTAAGCTTCTGCAATGCTTGTTTAAATGGAAAAGGTAAAGTTAACTTTGTACTCATGAAGATGAAAAAGTGTTCTGCATCATCTTATGATTGTTTCTTGTATGTGTTCAATTAAAGCCTCGGCATCTGTGTATGAATGGTTCATCCAAATTCTTATCCCGAAAAATTATATGTATATTTGCAATAAAAATGTTTTCCCCTTGTTTTTCAACATTCTTAGAATATCATTAATAATTTGTTCTTGTGAATATTTTCCTGCTTTGACATTGTAGGTGGTTGGCCCAGATAACTTGCCTCAGCCATATTGCAAAGTTTCTTTGGAGTAACCATAGTAGAGTTGGCTTTGGACCATTTGGTGTGTGACATCTTACATGGCTTTGCCATCATTATTGGAGTAAAAGAGAAGGTGCAATTACTCCGAGAGACTGTGTTTGGTTGGTTCAGCCTGGACAAGCTGTATTCTGCTATTACTTTGGAAATTACTGTTATTCAAAATTAATCCTGGGAAGGAAGTGCACACACCACCAGAGGAGGATTCCTTGTATCCATGCTGGCAGAGAGCATGCGTGGAATTTGTGCTTCGGGTAATGCCCCTGACGAGAGTTGCTACCGATGCATTCGGTGTGGTGACAATTTGCCTAGTTGCTCTTTTGATTCTTCTTGGTTTGCTTTGCATTGCTTACTCATTTTACTTCCGCTCTCGTGTTCGTAATCAAAGCTTTATTCAACTCACTTATTTTAGTGGTCCTTGGATTATCCGGATCACATTCATTTTGTTTGTAATCTGGTGGGGTTTTGGTGAGATTATTCGGTTAAGTTTGTTGAGGCGTGAAGGGAGAGTGTTGAATGCTCTAGACTTGAAATGGCAGGAAACTGTTTGCAAAGGCTACATTGTCTCGAATCTGGGTTTTGCAGAACCTTGTTTATTTCTCACCCTGGTGTTTCTCCTTCGTGCACCCTTACAGAATATGGAATCAGGAATCCTAAGTCGAAAATGGAACAGAAAAACTGCAGGATATGTTCTTCTCTATTGCCTTCCTGTTTTTGTTCTTCAGCTCTTCATTATTCTAATTGGACCACAATTACGCAAGAATAAAGGCTCCTTACAAAAATTGCCCCATTATTTTACAAGCACAGCCACTCCTATGACAGAAAATTATGCTCATATTGCTCTCTGCACTTACCCTTTACTAAATACCATCCTCCTAGGGCTTTTTGCCACCATACTAACTGTCTACCTGTTTTGGCTTGGAAGGCGGATTTTGAAATTGGTCATCAATAAGGGTTTGCAGAAGAGAGTCTACACATTAATATTTTCTGTTTCAAGTTTTCTCCCATTAAGGGTTCTTTTACTTGGACTATCTGTTTTATCTAAACCAGAGCATTTTCTGTTTGAAGCTCTTGCTTTCTCAGCTTTTCTTGCCCTTTTATGTTGTGCTGGGGTGTGTATTTGCATGCTTGTGTACTGCCCAATTGCGGATTCTTTGGCCCTGGGGAATCCTCAGGACTTGGAGGCTAGAAGAAGAATCTTTGACGATCAAAATGACACCATTTCCCTCATTGCTAACCAAAGCCATCTTGAAGAAAGCAGTCGAATAAGTCCTGGGAGAAACTCTGATGCCTCAACCAAGCGTGGATCAATTTCTTTTCGAACTTATGACAGGGACGGGACTTCAACAGGGCAATTTGTGGAATTGAGCCTCTTCTCCCCTAGTCGAGATGCAACCCCACCTGGATCACCTCCACTTCTTGGTTGGCCTATGCTTCCGCCAAGGCAAGCACAAGGATACTGAAAGTGGGCAAGGAACTGAATACTCTTGGTGAACATCAATTTTGTGGTAAAGAAAAAAAACTGATTGTAAAGGGTTAGTTTCAATAAGAATTTTATTCTTGGTTTGTTTTCTAATTTTAGATATGGTCATGGTGCTTTTGGTTAATGAATTTCATCTGCTCTTTTTTTTTTTTTTTCTCCTTTTCTTCTCCTGTAATATTTTTATTCCTAATTGTTCATTTGCACCCTTTTTCTAATGAAGGCATTATACATTATGATTAGGTACAGAAATGTAGATGGTAAAAGTGATCCTGCATGATAATTTGCTTGGGGCTTAGCTGACTGCTATCTTGTTGATTTTGGCTTAATAGTAATTTATTGTTGCATATTTGTGTCTTTTGCTGGATCTTCTGCACCTATTTTTTGAGAGAAATTTTTAGGTGAACTAAGTTCATCGTGTTTATCTTATTGAGAGTTATTATTTAATATGAAAGATATTATGACATAGTTATTGTTTAATACGAAATATCATAATTGGACACGTGGTGGATTAGGTTCACTTAAGATTTTCTTCTATTTTTCCTAGCTAAATTATAACATTGCAAGTAATAAATTAATGCACTGTTTGGAAAAATTTATTAGATATAATTTATTAATTTATGTGTTTGGAATAAATTTTAAAGTGATAAAATTTATTTAAATTTTATTATATGGAATAATTAAAAAAAAAAGATTGTAAATATTTTTTTAAAATAGGGGTTTTTTATAGTGAATTTTGTTAAATGATTTTTTTTTTTTTTTTGCCAAATTGTTAAATGAATAAAAGTTTTGTATTTTTATTATTTTGATATGATTTTGTTTCTTTTAAAATGGTTATGATTTTTAATGCTATGTTATAAAGGGTCAAAAGATCGGAAAACTGTTTAAGATGAAGAAAAGTACACCCTTTTCAGATTCAACTTATTGTTGTTATTTTCAAAATTTTTTAAGTTGCCTGGAAACTGTCTGAATAACTGCTGATTAATGAGTTTTACCAAAATAGTCGTTTATAATCTGGGCAAAAAAAAAAAAAAAAAGTCGTTTATAATGTTTCCCAAGATAAAAGAATTGAAATTTAACATGTTAGTTTTAATAGTGAATTTTCTTCTATTTATCTGGGTTCACAAATTTCATCTAATATTGCATTTTGATTTTACTTTAAGCTTACAATCTCACATTCTTTCCGCTTTTTTGTATAGTTGTATTCGTAATATTTTTAAATGATCTAATTTTTATGTTCTCTTAACATGATGATCGATTTACCTTGCAGAGATAACTTAAATTAGGACATTTATACTTAAACCGATGATTTAGTTTTGACTGAATCGGACAATGATTACTACATTTACTAACTTTTTTTTTTAATGTTAAAAAAAAAAAAAAAGTTACTTTTGCGTTTATTTCTCTAAAAATTTTCTCTGATTTCTCTCTAATTTACTCTGCTTTCTAGAGAATTCTTTAGGGACTATCTCCAGTAGCTCCAGCCACTGAAGGAGTTATCCTTTTTTCGTATGTGTATATATATATATATATATATATATTTTTTTTTTTGTCTAGTTTATTCAATAATCTAGCTAAAGATCTTGGATCCTTCAAGTATTATCTTCTCATGGAGTTTGTTGTTAGTTTAGTTTAGTTTAGTTTGTTTGTTTTTTTTTTTTTTTTAATTTGGCCGAAGCTTCACTGATCTGAAGGAACCTGGTTTTGACCGGTACTTTCGCTGTTTCAACTTCTTGTGGCTGGAGATCTTCCTAACCAGAGTTGGAGCTTCAAGTTTCTTTGATCGTTTTCTTGATTTGAGCTCTTTTGCCATGATTTTCTTACTTTGTTTTTGATTAGAAAGGCAGATCCGGTTGAATAGTGTGGATCTGAGTAGATCCTGGCCAACGTTCAAAATAGTAGAATTGAGAAAGGCTTTGCTTTGACTTCAACAGTGCTTAATCTATAGGCTCGGTTCAACTATTTTCCACTGTTCTCATTTTCCTTGGCCAACGGCAACGATGGTAGAAGTGGCAGATGGAATGACAAAAACTGAGCAAGAAGCTTTTGGAAATTCTTCATTTTCTGTAGGTTTTTAGGCCCTGTTTTTCTTGGGCTTCAAGCCTTCTATTAAAAACCCCATGGTTGGCAGTTTAATTTTGAGCCTCAGGTCTAAGTTAGAATTCCTTAGGTGGACATTCCAACAATGTGTAATGGTTAACTGTACTGTTATGGCCTATGTGCCTTTTTAATCAATTTTACTTACTTTGGCAAAAAAAAAAAAAAAAAAAAAGATTAATAAAATTTATGGTCCAAATACTAGAGTGATTTTATTTTTCATTTTATTTGTTTCTTCATTATAGTATAGATGTCTTTTAGTTTATTTAAAGATAATCATAAACAAAGTATAATTTTATTATCCTAAAAAAAAATTATCATAGACAACAAAACGAATTTTCATGGCGGCAAATGAAATTTCAACCGTCAAATTAAAATTAAAATTTTTCTATTATAAAAAAAATCTATAATTTGCATTAAATTATAGATTTTTTTTTATAATAGAAATCATGGTCAGTCAACATATGGGACAAGTCGACATTTTTGTGATTACTATTAAATTAAAATTAAAAACAAATTAGAATTTATTCTCTTGCCAGCTAACATTTGCCACGTGTCAATTTCTCAACCGCTGCTTGCCAACAAGAGAAAAGTGAACAACCAATTGCCTCTGCCCATTAAACTTTCCACGTTTGAAAGGAGTTTTGTTAAAATAAATAAATATAAAATTAAGTAAATGACTATTATGCCACCAAAGACAAAGGATTGCTCGAGTATGATAAATGCGGCTACTCGCTCTTGCAATATAAATGCTTTTCTGATTTTCTTTTATTTATTTATTATTACTCCATAAAAATATCATTCTGATTTCTGAATAATAAAAATGATAATTTCATGTTTATGAAGCTTAAAAAAATGTTTATTAAAGAATATCTCACCTAAATAGAGAAAACGAAGTTAAAGAATTTCACAAGGCAAAAACTTCATATTGAAATTATTTTTCACTCCATGCAATTTAAGAAAAAATTATAAAATAATTCGAGAAATAATATGATGATGAGAAAATTAAACAAAAAAAAAAAAAAATGCATTTTGCTTGTAATAATGTGTCTTATCTTATGACACATGTGGAGGGACTCAGTTTGAATTTTTTGCTTTGATAAAACTCGGTTAATAATTTAATATTAAATGTATATTTTTACTCACTCTAATTATTATTTATTGATGTGAATCTTTTATAAGAAAAAAAAAAGTAAAAATTGAAAATGAGCTATTTGCTTATGCAATTTTCAAACACAAAACGACAAATCTTATTTATTATTTAATTTTTATAAAGAGTTGTATATTAAAAATTATGTTGGGAAATCTGAATCTTTTCAATTCAATTTCCTTCAAATCACAATTATGCAAGAATAATAAAAGAAATAATGAAAAAATGATAACATAAGAAATTTACGTGGAAACTCCCAAAAAATAAAAAAATCATGATGTTGTAAAAAACAATCAGAGAAAAATATTCACTATGTAAAATTTGTTACAACTACGTATACTCATAATATTTTTCTCACACAAAAAAAATTTCAAATACACCCAAGAGTATTTTTTTCAAATTATTTGAAACTCTCTAAATATAATGAATTTTTTTTCTTCTTGTGCTATATATTTGCCTTTCTCTCAGTGCCTTTTATAGTCATTCATTAACTAATTTGGTCCAAATTAATTGGCCTAATTGCCACCAACCAATTTAATTCAAATTGGTTATCACCAACCAATTTAATCCAAATTGGTTTCCATCAACCAATTTAATAAAAAATTAATTGGCCTAATTGCCATCAATTTTTGACTCCTTTTATTTTTAATCATTTATTTCTAACAAATTATATATATAGTTTTATCTCAATGAATAAATACTTGGATAATTAGTCTATTATTAAAATTAATATCATTTCATTAAAATAATATATATGTATTTATCATTTTAACAATCATAGTTTATGATTATAATTATTAGTGATAATCATAATCATAATAATAATAATAGTATGATTTAAAAATTAATTAAATTAATAAATAATTTTTCATAATAATATTATGAATTAGATAAAAAAAAATTATCACTCTCTTTTAATTACACTCATCAAATATTTTTCAAACGACCTAGTAAATAAACAGCATACCCAAGGGTATTCCTGTCATTTAACAAATAAGTGTGGCGGCCACAGCGTAATTCCACGCTGGTCTGGTCATATATTTCGAGCAAAGCTCTGGAAAAAAACCCTTAGATCGTGTTCTTTTTCAGGCTTCAGCTTTTTGGATCAGCAACTGCTAATAATCGAAACCCTAGAAATCTCTCTCTCTTTCTCTTAATGGCGACATTCGAGCAAGCACCGGCCGGCGATCCTAAAGCAGGAGAGAAGATCTTCAAGACTAAGTGCGCCCAGTGCCACACCGTCGACAAAGGCGCCGGCCACAAACAAGGTATATATATATATTTGAAATTGTCTAGTTTTGATTTTTGATTTTTAATTTTTAATTTGGGTGATCTGATTTGGATCTGCAGGACCTAATTTGAATGGGCTTTTCGGGAGGCAATCGGGGACAACTGCTGGATATTCCTATTCTGCAGCTAACAAGAACATGGCTGTGATTTGGAGCGAGAATACATTGTATGACTATTTGCTTAACCCCAAAAAGGTACAATTTTTTAGCTATTTTCTTCTATTTTTAATTCTAAGCATATAATTTGTGGATTGTATTGATATTTATTTAGATTTTCAATACAAGGGATATACAGATCTATGTCCATGTGTTTGTGTTTTTTAAATAGCATATTAGATTTTATTGACTTTCAATTGGATTGTCCATTGCATAAAGAGAAAAAAGAAATTCATTCAGTTATGCTAATGATTATGATTATGAAGGTATTTTATGATGTGAGCTTCAAAAATGAAAATTTAAAATGTTGTTATGAGTTGTTTCCATATGAAAATTATAGGCAATTTGTTCCCCTTAATTGGAAACTTTGTGAATGCGAGTGAGTGATGCCAGTTGAATCCTTATTGACTATCACTTCATTATTTAGTATAATCATCTATTCATCACTATGATTTATTTATTTTTCTTCGTTGGGTTGCAGTTGGAATTTTGTTGATATGCATTTTTGGTTGGGCATTTAGGAAGTAAACATGATTATAGAGAAACTTCAGATTTGTTTTAATTATATGCTTTGCTGGTTAAGACATTCAATCCCTTGACAAGAACCTAATTTAGTCTTTTGATTTGTTCTGGATCATGGTTAAATAGAGTTGGTTGAATGTTGAGCTTGTTTACTTGATTCTCAGTTCTCCCCTTTTTGAATATAATTATTGAGCTTGATGTCAGCTAAATATTTTCTCTGATTTTTTTTTTGTTTTGCAGTATATTCCTGGTACTAAGATGGTGTTCCCTGGGTTGAAGAAGCCGCAGGAGCGAGCAGACCTCATTGCATATCTGAAGCAATCAACTGCATGATTCTCTACCTGATCCTTTTGATTAGTGTAGGTTATCTTGCAATGGTTGGAAGTATTATTTACAATCCCTAATTGAATTCTTTTCTAGAAGGAAAAAAAAAACTGTCCACTTCTTGCAATAAAAACCAATATGCTCTGTATTTTTAGAGTATAGGGAAAAAAAATTTCTGGTGTTTGAGGCATTTCATGAAAAAAACTTTTGATGTTTTTTGAAGAGCTCAGCTTATACATATAATATCTTTGTTATTGTATTAGGATATCCTTTTATTGAGATTATTGGCTTTATTATTTTTTTTTTTTGATACAAGTAGTTGTGGATTCTCCCATCTTATGTTTGCATGCAATGGATGGTAAGTAAGAACATAATCCTTGTGGTGATTTTGTTACCACTACTTGAAATTGCTGAAAAAAACACTTGTGTTGATAGCTAATCAATTTGTTTACCCGAATACTTGCTGAAAGGCAAAGCTTCAATACTGGAGATGTCAATCTGATCATCGCCTCATCTTCATCTTTTTCTTCTTTTCAAGTGGTAACTGTTTTGACATATTATGTGTGGCCTAATCACTGAAAAAAAATTCAATGCCTTTGTGCTTGCTGAAAGGTTAAGCTCCTATACCGGACATCGCATTAAGTATCTGAATGAAGCAACTGCATGATCATTTTCTCCTGATTCTTTCGATTAGTTCTGGTTATCTTGCAATGGTTATGAACATATTGGTTAATGATTGCAAGTTGGTTTCTTTTCTAGGAGGAAGAAGAAAAAACTGTCCACTTCTTGCAATAAAGTCACTCATCTCTGAATTTTATTCTGTTTTATCATTTTGGATTTTAGCATATAAAAAATAGTAAGATTCTTTGTTTCAGGGAACAGCACTGATCTTTTAAACCCAACTTGTAATTTTCTCACAATTCTCTTCATAAATTAAAGTCGGAGTTTCATTCCACAAATAAGTCAAGTCTAACCACGAGTCAAGTTTAAGAGGGATTACTATTGGTGGGATTGAAACTCTAAGGTTTGTTTGTTTTGAAAATATTAAAGTAGTGAATATATAGTTCAGAATATTTTCAATTTTTAAAATAATTCTTTTCATATTTTGAAATTTTAAAAAAATTTCTCTACCTTTTTTTTTTTTAGCATTGGAAAAAGGAATTCAAATATGGGTCTATTGTTTAAGTTACATATGCACTTACCAAGAAACTGTGTCTTGGTGTGCATCTTTGCCTTCTCTTGCCAACAAATAATAAAAGCTAACCTTGTTTAGTTATAGAAAATAGTTTCTATTTTCCTTTTCCAATTTTTTATTTTATTTTTTAATTTTCTATATTTCTATTTTTCAAATTGAAAATTAGAAAATAAGAAAACATATGTTAAAATTTCTTTCCATTTAAAATTTTCTCTATTGCTTCATTTTCATTTCTAGGATTTATCTTTTATATTAAATATATTACTATATGACTCTTTATTTTAAAAAAAAGTGAAAAATATCATAAAATATTTTTTAATAATATAATATAATTTTGAAAAATTTTGAAAATTGTTTTCAAAGTTTTTATTTAGAAAATTTTGATAACTAAATACTAAATTCCGATTTTTCATTTTCTTAGAATAATTTTTTAAAAAATAAAATTTATTTTTCATAACTAAACAAAGCCTACACTTCTCACGATATATACGTGTTCAAGCATTTCTTACATGATACATAGTGTAAGATTCATGATTATTATTACTGTGAGTAAATAATGGTTGAATTTACATGTTAAACTCTTTTATATAAATTTATACCAAATGTCCTAAAA